>JBBPTZ010000191.1:0-34176 GCA_038094315.1 Phylloporus cf. tubipes | reverse complement strand
TGATCCACCTCTGCACTTCCACTCTGAAATTAGGACATGACAGTGCATGAGCGTGCAACACATAAGTCCTATGTCAAGTTCTACCCCCTTCAACCTCATCCCATGCTAACTCTGACCTTGACCTCCCAGTATACTTCCATAAGTTCATAGAACTCCTATATACTATGAGGAATCTCCAAATAGAATTTCCATGGTTCTTCTAGACCTCTAGACCTCCTAGCATTAGATATCTGATGGATATGCCCTTCTTCCAGAGTTAAAAACAGTGGGGAACCAGTTTGTAACACCTATGGATTGACAATCTGATTGGTCTGGACATGCATACAGATGAAATCCTTGCAATAATTGACAGTGAAATCATAATCTTTGGTAATGAGCTCCAAGTATATGTGTTTATGCTATTCTTGTTGTTTCATGCCATTAACAACAAATAAATTTACTATGATGAAAGGAATACATTAATATAGCTGGCTATGATGATGTCACAGACCTCAGAATTGACTGGAACTTTTCCAAAACCCATTTGTGGAAGCATGTTGCATGGGATATTCATAAGAAAATAGTTACTTGCAATTATAGCATCCACCTCAATGAAAAAATGCACAGTGCACTCAAAGATGCATATGCAAATAGATTAAATGGAAAAAACATTAAAAAACAGGTATGGTACAATGCTATTATCATCATCACAGTCATTATTGGCTTACATCATGTTTTATAATATCAGATTCTTCGTGTTGATCACCAGCATCTGGCAATAAAGTTAATCAAAGATTGCATTGAAGCTAAGTGTGAATGCCAGCAAAGAACAGATGATTCAAAATATGAAGATGACATCAAAACTCACACATTTATTACTGCTAATTAACAAATACACATATATCTAGGCCCTCTAAGTCTGTTAACAATCTCTATCTCTGAAATCAATGGCATGCATTATGGCGACTGTGCATTTGACAATTTCCAAAGTAAATTTACCAGGTTTGTTAATGAATACCTTCCTACATACATTAATGGAATACAACTTGAGCAATGAATGGCATTTGAGCAGATATACAAGGTGCAATAGCAAAATTTACCTTCATACTTTACAAAAACCATTTATATTACTGACTTCAATTGTCCCCATATTAGATCCATGAATATGCTTACTTGAAGATTAACTATATTTCCAATGTCAATTGAAAGTGGGCTACTGACTACCTGAGATGTAGCTTCTTGTTCCATGGCTCTCCATGCTATGACTGTGCCTTTATTTAGCTTATACCAGAATGTACCACATTTGTCCAACTAATTTTTATCTTCAAGTGTACAATCATGAATAAGGTATTCAGGTTAGCACTCATACAGCCCTACATAGCAAGGATTGGCATTTGGCACAAACTTGACTGGAACTTTAGGCTTACTTGCATCAGGTCCATTTTTCAATCACAAGCAATTTTCATACCTGTGGAATCCATTATTTGTGGTGCATTACTTTACCCTGACCTGTTATATGCCACCCTTCAACTGAGTCCAACTCCAAATTCTGAACTTATCCACTTACAAACTCTGGATATTTCTTTGCAACCCCTGGTCATATGATCTTTAGGCCTATCCATAACTTCAATTGTTCCTTATTGTTTTCTGTTACGCTTGACCCAGGTAGGGGCAGGTGTAATCTCATGAGACCTGAGTGTTGGGGCAAGAGGCGAGGAGTTCTAGGGGTTTTCTAGCGACAGGCGTCTGTTGTGATATGCAGAGAGACAAAGGGGCCTTGAGGCTACCAAGGATTCGGAGAACAAAGGAGTGTTGTGCAACAATGACAGTCGAAGCAACACAGAGGCTACTCAAAAGTAAGCCTAAGACTTAGAGGAGGCAAGGCCTAAGCACAGCTTAGGAACAAAACAAAGATGCACTTGGATTCAGGTAGTAGTACAAGAAAGACAAGCGTGAGAGACTATAGTACAGGAAGGACAGGTTTATATACTAAGAGGAAGTGAAGATGACATAAGCAGAAATGAAAGGTCATGGAACATTGTGGAATGTTCATGACAAAGCATTAGAGATAAGAGATAAGTGAGAGCGAATAGAAGAAGGCTGGTTACCAGGCAAATGGCTACTGGATGATAAGAGATATGTACAGATATCGTAGTAACCAGCTGAAAGAAATGAGTGTCCAACGCATCACTGGAATGGGCTAAGTGATATACGGATGACAAGTGTAACAAGAAAAGAAAGAATCGTAATATTTTCCATATTCACTTTATGTTACCTTTTTAGTACTAGCTCCACTTCTTGTTTCCTCCGATAGACCTGTGCATAGCACAGCTCCAATAATCCAGCATTCTTCCTTCTGTCTTATTTGGCTCCCTTGTTTTGCATTACTAATTTGCATTCCTCTGGCTATACTCCATTCTGTCTTACAAATCCAATGCTACTCCAGTGTATATAAACTCCTGTAATTATAGTATAGCACTCCAGTTCAAATATCAACATAGTCTCCTCTGAATTCTCTTTTTCACACTCACACTTGAGTTCTCAAACTCTTCTCTGACTCTTTGACTCTTTGACCCTTGAGGACCACAAGTACAAGGATGCAACACATAAGTCCTGCATCAAAAGTCCTCACCTCCTCCAACCAACTCCATACCTACCCAGTATCTCTGCTCTGACCCAATTTCAGACCCTCACTCTCAGAGAATCTAGTCTTAACAGACCCCACCAACCACAACAACTTCTTTGTTGTGGATCATATTAATGGAAATATGTTCCTCCATACTATAAAGTGAAATTTAAATTATGGCAGTGGTTAAACTAATATGGCCAGGATTGGCAGAAAGATTAACTTGAAGGGTAGCCTATTACTGTAGTCTAAATAACCATACCCACATCCTTTTATAATAGCTGTTCTTTCTGTGTAAATCCATCTCTTATCACCTTTCAATCTGATACATTGATTGTTCTAGAATTGAGATTATCAAGAGGCTTCAAAATCATGCTCAATGTCATTACAATGGTCACATCAGTCACAATCTAACCATTTCAACAGACATTTAATGCCTTACCCTCACCCTCATTCCCAGCAAAGCACAAGGCTGGCTTTACCATGTCTTTGGATCCTTTTCCCACACCAGTACAATCTCATCATATTTGACCAGTCTTGATACATACTCCTATACAAGCTCTGGTATTTCCTTCTTCTTGCATTCAATTTTTGAAAAGAGAAGCTGCTTTAACATTGCCTTCTCTTTCTATCTCCAATGTACTTGTAGTACTCCTGAATAAGTAAATACTTCTTGTTCCAATTAAGCTACAGGTACTTGGAAAAATCATCAACACCTTTGCACTCATTGATTTTGGAGCTACCAGAAACTTTATTAATATTGGCTTGCTTACTTTCCCTTACAATACATTCCCTAGCCCATAATTGCATACAATACAAATAATACTACCAATGCAAAAGGAAGTATTCATTGGAGAATGCAGATTACTCTACAATTTCCTTTAGTCCTTGATGAAAATAGAGTGAGTCACACAGGTAAAACCAGTGACTCAATATTATCCAATGGCCTTTAATCCCACTTGCCTGTCAACCAATCAAATTGCATTGAAATAAGCACAACCACTCATTTTTGACACTACACTTTCCTTTAACTCCAATCTTTAGCCCTCAACACCACCCAGCCAATCAAACAGTATCAAAATGAGCAAAATCACTTTTTGACACCACCCACTTCCTCTTGACATTTGTTGGCTCTTGACCCCACCTGTAAGTCAGCCAATTGAAGGGCATCAAAATGAATGCAATTGCATGTGCAAGGGCAGCAAAAAAAAGTACATCACATAATACAGATTACCAGCTCAGTACAGAGGTCATTGCATAAATGAGGAAAAAGATCTACACATAATATTTTGTGTGGGCACCAAAACTTCAGAGTAGCCCAGAATTATATTGTTAAAAAATTTAGCAATATTATTCATTGCCAAATTCACTTTTCCAATTTTATAATCAAGTAGTAAGCTGCATGTCCCATTGCCACAAAATTCTTCTATGGCATTGATAAGCTACAATCTGGGTCAGCAAATAGTAGAATGAGAATATTTGGAGTTATCCAAGCACAAACATAGGCAATTGCATAGGAACTGGCTGTGATCATGGGCATCTAGCTGGATTCTGACAATCCATTCATATCCTTTATGAAGCCAAACCAACCAGGGCTGTTTGAATCATACAATGCCTTTTGAATCAGAATGTAAAGTGAGTGGTTTTCAAATAACTGAACATAAATATACAAGTTATTTAACACAAAAGATAAAATAACAATGTAACATACATTGAAGCCACTGTGTCTTTCATATTTGGATTGGCATGGAAGATGCAATATTCATATGGACCAATTTCCAGAGATTTCTTAAGTTCTTTTACAAACTAGGAGATCACCATATTTGCAAAAGGGATAATGCTCACATGTGTGAAGTTAGAATTTGTGTGAATAAAATAACTTGCATATTTTGATGTATGTTTACAAAAAATATAGGCCATAGCCTTCAACTTCAATGTGGAATTAAGTTAAAACCATTAAATTACAAGAAAAAAAAAGATACCTGCATAAACATGACTGTTTTGAAGAGTATATTGTTAAGCTTGGTTACCATATGTATTTCCTGGGAATTATACTTTGTCCCTTGGATGTTTGCTAATGTCAGGATAGGTAGTGTCATGATAACTTGAAACAAAATCAATGTAAGAACAAAGAAAAAAAAGCTTCATTGTATTATGCACCACATTTTGGTTTTCATGTTGCATGAACCCTGTGCTAATATTGTATAGCTTGGATATAAAGGGTCTTACAAAGTTTGTTAAATTATATTTGATCTAATGGATGGGAAAACATGTGATTCCACAAGAAATTTGCTGTATCTGTTGCCAAAAAAGCCAAAGATTTAATCTCATCATGCTTAAGACATATAACAAGATCTTCTGGGATGCTTGGATATCCAGCAAGATGTTGGGTGAAGGTAGAAGCAATGGAGGTGTTTGGAGAAATCTAAGTGGTAGAATTAGCTGAATTGGCCAAATCAACAGAACTCAAGAAATCAATAGAGTCAATAAGATTAACAGGTGAGATGGAAAAATAAGGATCATAACACTTCCCAATCAGCAGCTAATAACTCTCATGATTAGAAGCATTCCACAATAATACATACTACCCAGATACCTGTTCATGTTCATGTTTTGCAATTTCCTAATTTGCAGCTTAAATATTCTTTAAGACCATCTGAAAGGCCATTTCTTGTAAATCTTGCTGATATTCATCAAGTGGAATGGTGTATTCATTATACTCATTGTTATCTAAGCCATTGTGGAAGTGAATTGGTGGCATAAAAATTGCAAATGGTGAGGTAAGAATAAAAAATAAGGTGCTGTTTGTTAATATTAGTAATTAAGTTGCTGTTGACACAATACATGGTGTAGAATCTGCCATAATATATCTATATGCTCCCTTTATAGAATTATATAGAAGGCTGAACTTTTACAGGAACTACAGTAGTACATATAGAAAGCTATGTTATTGGATGCTACCACTAGTCAGTGAGTAGCAAAGACCCTGTGGACAAAAAGGACAAATTCAGGTAGTGAATCACCACACACTGATCACATGGCTATTACAGTATGCAAAAACACATTAGGTGCTATTCTAGCAATCTGCAACCAGAATAAAAAATAATAAAAATAAAGGCTGGCCAATTAAAGTCTTGAGAGATAGGCCCAAATCCTTCAATTCCAAGGCTCCAGGTGTGAAATTAAAGATAAAAAGAGTACAAAAAATATTACAAATTCAACAAGCAGGTATAAAATATTGGTGATCAGCCTGAACAACTTATGTGTACAGTGCATATGAGACAGGAAAATCACTAGGGGGAAAACATTCACACCCACACATTACTTATTGCCTGCCCACAGAATCAAAACATCAGTGTACAAGAGGCATATCTGCATTCAAGCAACAATCTGCAGAAAGATCTTGCCATTATAGCCTATCAAATGAAGTTTGGGAAATTTCTTTTAGATACTAACAGATACCTTTGAAAACTTGCCAATTGTGGTTAGTGTGCCCTAGCCCTATTGCATCCACCTTACCCACTGTCCACTTCCTCCACTTCCTCCACTAAGCTCACTTCCACTATGATCCTAGCCCTAGACCATGCTAAACTTGTTATGATTTGCCCCCTTTTCTTTCTCTTCTTCTCATAAACACTGCTTTTCTTCTTTTATAATGACTCACCTTCATTCCATTGGCTAACTTACTCATTACTTGCTTTTCATTGTTTCCTCCCATCCAGTGGCACTTTTTCCTCATTCTTAGTCATGTTTCTTCAACATTGTTCCACAATGTTCCTTTCCTATCTTGACAATAGTTTCCTTTTACATCCTTTGTCCATGTGCTTTTCTCTTCTTGTTAAATACTGGTTGCATGCACATGTACATACTAAGCTAGTTCTTCTTGGCAATAAACCAAGTGGTTTACCTACTTTGAGTTTGTCTCATTATTTGCCTAGTCTCACTTCTCAACTCCCCTTTGACCCTTAGTCCTTCTTCTCCATCAACTCTAGTCAGGCTTACACCTCTAGACACCCTGTGTCCTGTCAAGCTTACACTTCAGCCAACATCATCTTGCAGCCCAAGACTACACTTGCCCCTACCCAGGTCAAGTGTAACAAAACTCTTCTATATCAGAAACCATGGAATGACTCTGCTACCAACCTTTCACTTACAATACAATAAGATCTGCTTCAATTGCTGCTGCTTAGGCCACATCCATACTGCCTGTTTTGTTTACCAATATTCTATCTGCCACATGTGGGCTTTTGACCATATTCAATAGTATTTCCCACTACATTCTTCTTCTTTTACTCCTTGGTCATTCCTTACATCTACTCACTTCTTTGGTTCTATTTGATTAACTAGTTCTACTTGCCCTCATAACTCAGCTCACATCTCTACCAGTGGACACCACTTTGTATCTCCTCCTTGCTCACCATACCTCCTTCCTATACTCATAAGAATTATGATACTAACTGGAGCAATGGTGCTCATGCCAATGTTTGCAGTTCCTCAAGTGGTGTTAATCATCACCTTGATTGGGTTTTCCATTGGTACTTCAACCATAACCAGGGGGTAATGTTATGACTTGTTTTTTTCCTTTTTTCTTTGTCTTATCTTTGTACTATTCAGCCAACCTTAGCAAAATATTGGATGCTCATTTCACTCAGCTGATTACTACAATACCCAATACTCTTATCATTCTATAGCCATTTGCCCAGTGATTGGCTTTCTTCCATTTGCTTGTACTTATCTTTAGTTGTTGACATATGGTTATGAATGTTCTCCAACATTCTATGACTTTTCTTTCCCACTTATATAATTTTCATTTCCACTTAATATATAAACCTGCCCTTTATATACTTTAGCTTCTCATTCTCGTTTTTCTTGTACATCCACCTGAATCCAAGCACCATTCCTCCATCCCTTTAGCTATGCTAAGGTCCCTCATTGTTATATGAAGTATATACAAAAAGTTACAGAATGTTAGGAGTAGAGCTAATATTTAATCCAGTATAGGCCTGAGGTGAGAAGTGGTATGCATAAGGAAGAAGCCTTGGCATTAATGGAGCAACTTAAAAGTGCATAGAGATTTAAAAAGATCTGGGGGAAGGAAACTAGAAGATATGCTTGTATTGATAGATCAAGAATGGAGACTACAATATGTAGTGATAGTATAAATATGCTAGGAGTATGTAAGTAATGGAATATGTTAGAATCACATGGAATGTCTATGAAATGACTCATACTACTACAGATTGTTAAATAGTGGACAAACAATGCCATTGTGAGAAAAGCAGTGGAAAAAAATGCTATCTGTAGTATGTCATAGAAATGGAATACAAGATATTAGAATCTCTACTGGTAAAAGCTGAAGAAATGGTGTGGGGTCTAAGGAATAAAATGAAGATGCTGCCAGTTCAGCAATACAATAAATATTATGCAAAGCATATACAATAAGATCCAGAATGTTAAGAGTAGTTGATGTTCAAATTAAAGGTTGAAAGAAAGTGAAGGGTGTGTATAAGAAAATGAGCCTTGACACAGACAGAGCATATCAAGAGCATGCAGAGGCTCATAAAGGTCTAAAGGAATGAGACTAGAAAGTACACTTGAATTGCATAGATCAAGAATATCATAAAGTACATGCAGCCATGGTATATATATTAAGACAATATGTAATCTGTGGAATGTGATGGAATTGCATGGAACTATTGTAGACTGACCAATACTGCTAAGTAATGTGAAATAGGACAGGGAGACAAAGCCATTATGAGAGAGGTGGCCAAGTAGATAAACTGTCTGAAAGAAATGTATAAAAGGATCAAGAATGATGCCAGATACCTTTACCAGTAGGAGTTAAAGGAACAGTTTGGAGTTATTGAATGAAGTAAAGATATTGCCAGATTAGTGATACAATAAACAAATAGTACTTTCATCCAGGTTCAGGGTCTAGATAAGAGAAGAAAAATAAAAGAATGGACATATGCAACAACACAGCCATAACAATAAGGAGATAGTGCTTCCAGCTGGGATACAAATTGGAATAGGAGAAAGAAAATATAAACATGAATAGACTCAACAATGCAACCATAACACTTGTTTTTTAGTCTAAGGCCTACTATTGAGTGGTCTTTGTGTTACTCCAACTCTTATTATTGCATAGCACCACTTCATTCCTTCAACTCCCTTGACACCCTCAAGGGTTACCAAGTCCCTCTATATATTGCATTAGACTTTTCAAACCACTAGGAAAGCCCTAGGATTATTATTGTCCTTTATTCCTTGCCCCCTCATCCTTAGGTCCTACAAGACTATGATAGTTCCTACCTGGGCCTTATTATAATACTTATTCTATATTTTTAAAGAGTTAATATAGGCATTGATGGTAAAGGAGAGGGTGGCAGCAGAAGTAACTGGAATAGGATCAGTTTCAGTGTTTCAGATGCTCTGAGGATAACAAGATAGGATGGTGGTTAGTGTGCTCAAGTCATTGTATGTAATATTGTCCAGCATTGTGGCTTTTCTTTTAACAGCAGAAGCATAACCCCTTTTTAATGTATTTAGCATGTTCAACTGGGACAAGTTTGCTTAGATGGATGGTGTTAACATTTATGGCATTGGCATTGGTGGTGGTTTTATGGTAAGTAAGGAAGAATGCTATTCATTCTCTCTTGAGAGCATTCATGCAAGTAGGCTGGGTATAAAAGGCCTTAGCTTTGATGATTCAATCAATGATAGTGGTAGGAGTCATTTCTATCTCAAGAATGAGAATAGAGAAGCATGAGTCCAATCTGAGTGAAAACTAGTCAATGAGGGTGTTGTGGTCAGTAATTCCTGCCTTGGCAGTGAGATTCTAAAAGTCCATAATATACTTTTGAAAGCTGTTATCCATAATGCCTCCAGTGGTGTGGAAAGATTTCTAAACTAGTTTGAATAGTTCTAGACAGGCAGTGGCTTTGAGATTGAAGGGAAAGAAGATGAACTAGAAGTTGTTAGCAAGTTTTTTGAAGATTTTCTTGGTAATGGTAATGGTAATGGATGCCATCCAGTCATATCACATTTTCAAAAGTGAGACTTCATATCCTTTATCCATCTTGTTGAGTGTGGTCATGACTTTGGCTTTATCTGAAGTGTACAAAGTGGGGTTGATAGCAAAATATGTACACATGGCATCAGTGGGTTCTCTAGAGAAGTTGGTAGGGTGAACTACTTTAAGTTCTGTAATAAACATGGCAGTGTTACACTTGGTCCAGATAGGGACAAGGGTAAACTTAAATGACTGAATTCAACATAAGCTAGAGACATAGGTCTGACTAGCATATAAAATAAGGGCCTAGGGATATGAATCTAACTAGGTATGAGAGATCTAGGTAACAGTGGTCAAATAAAGGAAGTCAAGTGTTTGGGAGTAAGGCTAGGTAAGTGATCAAATGGACTGGAAGTTCAAAGACTACTACTGTAGATGTATTCCTGAGTAGAACTAGCTTAGAATTACAAGTGTGTGCAACCAGTATTTATATGAAGGGAGAATGCATATGGACCAAGGTTGAAAAAGGAAACTATTAACAAGATAGGAAAAGAACAATATAGAATATTGTTGAAGATCAATGACAAAGAATTTGAGAGAAACACTATGTTACACAAAGTGTACACAAAGGGATCCAGAACATCAAGGAGTGTTGATGTTCAAACTGAAGATATTCTTGAAAGTGAACAAAGAGTATGCACAAAAAGAAGGCCTTGGCACTGATAGAGCATTTCAAAAGCATGCAGAGGCTTATAGAAGTCTGAAAGGAGACTTGATAGTACACTTGGATCATGAAGATCAAGAATAGCATATAGCACATGTAGCTATAATATAAGTACTTGGAACCACATGGAAGTGCTGCAGAATGAGTCAAACTACTATGGGCTGTGTGATATAATAGGAATATGAGGCCATTGTAAAAGAGGCAGCCAAGGAGTTAAGCTGTTCATAGAAACAGGAAAAAACCAGAGAAAATATCAAAGATTTCTTTCAGAGGAAGTAAAAGGAATGGTGTGAGGTTTAGGAAACAAGGAAAAGATGCTGTTGATTCAGCAATACAATCATTAAGTAATGTTTCCAGCCAGGCTCTAGGTCAAGGTAAGAAAAGAAAAAAATAAATATGGACTAACAAACCAACATAACTGTAACACATTAATGGATAGGGGAATACAATAATAGCACATGTGTGACTAATTGGCCAATGGGAGAGAAATGAGTTATTGTAAAAGAAAAAAGGAAATAAATATCTATAAGAGCAAAAGTGTTATGATAGAACTGGATAGGAACTATTATAGTCTTGAAGGAACTTGAGTCCAGGAAAAAGGAGTGAGGGATGAAGATAAAGGTGACAGGGATCCTAGGGCTTTCCTAGCAATGGGAAGTTGGTTGTGATATACAGAACAACTAGGTAATCCAAAGGGGTGCTAATGGTTTGAAGAACAAAGTGGTATTGTGCAATGATAATGGTTGAAGCAACACAGAGGGCCAATTAGAAGAAGGCTTAAGACTTAGAGTGTTATTATTGCCCTATTTTACCCCTATTTTTCACTAATTTTCCTGGTCTTTTACATGCCCTATTGCATTCCCTATGCAATATCTACACTTATCCTAGTAGTTAACTCTTATTCAGGACTTAGCCAACACTAGTCAAAACAAGTCATCAAGGCAACACACAGCAGTGCAAGACTGTGCTAATACCTGTGCTAAAGCAGTGCTCATCCAGCCCCTATGGCAGTGCTCAGCTGTACCCAGGCAGTGCATGGCTGTGCAAACCTTAACAACCTCAAGACCACTACATGCCACAGATAAGTGCCTTATGGTATTCCTCATGGCTGACTCATCAGTCCCAATATAGAAGGCAAGTATGAAGTACAAGTCAGAATCAGTCAACATGACTTAGAAATTATGGGACTATGTAACAGATACCAGTGCACACCCTAGTTCTTGAGGTTCTATTAGATGTGTGCATACTTCTCATGTTTTCCAACACAGGATATCATAGATGTAGTGTACACAAATGTAAATACAAGAAAGGTATGTAAAGATCAAGGGCAAGCACTAGGGTTTTCCTTAGTCTTGTTCTCTTGGAGTTTTCCTAGTCTCACTAGTGACTTCAATATAAGGCTTACTACTTGCTCTGGTAAGCAATTGGTCCTAGTGGGCTAGTTATTTCATTAGAACAAGACTATACTAACTACACACTTGGTAGAAACCCACTCTACCACCCACACCATCAACCTTGTCACTTGTCTTGCCATAGCCAGTGGGTCTAGCACATCTTGGCACTATCTTGTACACACTAACTTGTCATTAGTGTCCTCACTCACCTCTTATGTGTCCTGTGCCACTTCCATCAAGAAGAAAGCCTTATCCATTGTGTTGCCCTTGGCTGCCCCTTTCCCTGTTGAGGTTAAGGAGGAGATTAAAGAAAAAGATTGGGCAGAGTCAACCCTGGATCTTATTACATGGGCAGATCTTGAATTAGTATACCCACTGCTTGAGTCCTTGGTCTACAACCCAAGCATACCTGCCTGAATACCCTCACCACTCACCAATCCTGTCGACTGGTCTTATGTCAGAGACCATCTAGATGCCCAATCACCCGCTCCCTCCTCAACTCCAGCACCAGAATATAATCTGGTTTTTCTTAATCAAGTTCTCAGTCACCTTTTTGTCAATCAGGAGGTCAACCAGATTATTCATGAGGGAGTACAACTTGGCATACAACAGGAACGCAAGCATATCCACTGTGAGGAGACCTGGGCCTGAGTCCTTGCAGCCCATGAGAGGATTGAGGTAAATTTATGTATATGCAAAAGAACTCCTACCCCATATCATGGCTATCATGGAATTAATCTTGTATCAAAGTGTTGGTCCCATGCCAACAGCCCTCACCCTTATTGCTACCTCCATACCTCTCCTCTCTGCCCTCTCTCTTCACTACACATTCCTAGCTGTTACCATATCAATTATGATAGACACTAGGGAAATACAAATTCCTATTCTGCATCATGTACCCGGAAATAGAAACCTAAGAAGGGAAGCAGCTCAAGCAAATATAGCTGATCTGCCACCCTTACCCATGCCACCACCTAACAATCAATTGCCATGTGAACCTAGAAATCCTAATTGCACACCACCACCCCCTTACACTGGAAGTACCCTTGCAACTGGTGCTAATGCTACACCTATAGTAAACCTACCTTGCCCCCAAAACCCAGCACCACCCACACCACCTTCAACATTATCTGAAGAAGAAACCCTCATTGAATCCCAATGATTGTTGAAGTCACTCTCATCTTTTTCTTGATTACCCTTGTGCTTACTGGTACATTTCTTGTTTGGATTATTAACCTTCTCATGGACCACAATTGACCCCTTTATTTCACCAAACAATTTCTAAGTTACTGTTTCTCTTTTGATTTCATTTTACCCACAATTGTCACCAATCCTGAGTGGAAATTCGATCCAAACCACTATAAAGCATATTCTGCCCTACTGGTAGAAAATGACAATAGCAGTTGGTAAACAAAAGAAGTTGAGGACACAGAGATAACACTCTAGATAGTTATCTCCTTGAACTTTATTCCCCTTTTGTTTTCATGTACTAATATTACTAGATTCAATTAGTCAAACTGGCTTATTCACCCTTGAGTGATACTTCCTCAGCATTACCTAACCTCACCCCATCAAGATCACCTACCCCTGAATTGCCCAGTATGGTGCACATTTCACAAGAACAATGGGACCAGCTCCTTCAGTGCATGAATGCTGCCAAAAAAGCCACCTCCCATGCTGAAACTAAGAAGGACACTTTGAGTAAATGAGTAGCAGACCTACTCAAAGAAAGAAAGGATGGCTCCACCTCTACTTCATCATTTGGAGGCTCTACCTCCAAAGTTGAAATATTCACCAATCCAGGAATCTATGATGGATTCCCTGCCAAATTCAAGGAATGGTGGATTAAAATAAAATCATGGCTAGACTCCAACCCAAAGCAATTCTGGATGGTAGATGAAGATGGAAATGAAGGCCATCATGGCAAAAACTGTGCCTATGTCATACTATCACACCTGAAGGGTGTGAAAGGCAGCTACTTTTCCAAAACAGAATTAAGACACCTTACCACCAGGACTTCCATATTGGAAGACTGGTATGACCTCAAGGCTGAAATTGAAAAGCAATTCTGGCTCCAATTGGAAAAGGATTGGGCAAAGAAGGAACTCACATATTTCAAGCAAGGAAACCTACAGTTCCTTATGTATATTGCCAAATGGGAATTGCTCTACACTTATGCTAGTGTAAGAGATCAGTTTGGTGTGTACTTGCTCGAAACCAACACTCGAAGAGAATTAACAAAGGAACTCTTTGAGCAAGGAAAGAGATCAGTCAGCATTAAAGTAACCATCCAGAACCTTAAAGCCATAGCTAAGGTTTGGAGTGAATTCCAGCTGTTCTTGAATGAAACGCCAATGCCCCAATTCCAAAAAAGGGAATCCAAGGTGGCCAAGGTGAATGCAATTGGAAACAGACCCATGTGGCCTCAAGGCTGCTACAACTGTGGGGACACCTTGCATCTAGCCAAGCAGTGCTTTAAATCTTCCACACAGTGCCCAGATTGCAAATGGTCATGAGGTGAAACAACTAGCCCCTCAGGACCAACTGCTTACTGTTACGGTTGTACTGTTGCGCCGGTCCGTTTTTCTCTTTTCCTTTGCCTACTCCGACCCCGGCCCTTGCTGGGAGCACTACCTATTCGTCGTATCACTGACCCGGCAGCTTCTTTATCCCGTCTTCTGGTCAGACGCCATTCCTTCCAGTCCTACCGGAACTGACCCCGGGCCTTGTTCTTGATCCTTCCGTACGTTTCCATGGACAGCCTTTCATCTCCGCCGCTTCTCTCACAACGGCGTCGTTCCCCCGCTACCTTCCCACTGACACATACGTAGTTACTCATCCGCAGCAGTTCCGTCCGATTCCACAGACTTCTGACGCTTACGTATTGTCGAGTACTTATACCACTGCTGCCTGTACTAGTACTTTATTCTTGATCTTCGCAATCTAGCGTTGTTTCTTGAACCACTCCCCGGATCTCTGTGAGCCTCTGTACGCTCTTGAGTTACTCTGTAAGTTCCTAGGCGATTCCTAGCGAACTCCCCTCGTTCACCTTCGACCCGACGACCGACCCGTCGTCCGCACCTTCGGATTCAACCTCGGCCGCATCCGACATTCTGGATCTACGTTCGCAACGCTACGCGTAACACTTACCCTTAGAATCAAGTAAAGTGCCTTGGATGGATAGTGAAATCTTGCTAGAATTGGCCAGGAAACTCCAAGAGAACAAGACTAGGGAAAATCCTAGTGCTTGTCCTTGGCCTTTATATACTAGTCTAGTGTTTACAACAGTGGACACTACATCTACAATATCTTACACTATCTAACATGAGCAATCTACATATATTCATAGGACTTTTCTATGGAATGAGAATATCCCTTGTATAGTCCTAGGATGTTGACTCAGATTGACTCAGATTGAATTGGTATTGATAGATTATGAGTCACATTACATTTCACATGTCTTTAGTGAGTCATCCAGTTGGATATATGTTACATTGTGGGAATGCATGAGGTATATATCTGCATGACATTAGCAGGAATGCAGTTAGGTTTAGTAAGTCATTTATTTAAGGGGCTGTGTTTAATCATGAGGTTGAATAGGTTTGTATTGCCTTGTACTACCTATGCAGATTGGCTGGATTGAATTTGATTGGACAGGATTGACTTGCATTGACTGGATTGAATCCAATTGGACAGGATTGAAACAGTTAGACTGGATTGCATCAGATTGAATTATGTGGCAATGGATTGAAGTGTATTGACTGGATTGTACTGGATTGAACCACATTGAACCACATTGGCTTAGAAAAAGGGGGGAAACAAGATGATTGTAACATGAGGTAAACATAAGCACAGATGTAAGAAAGCATACACACTCTGGGCCATGAAACTGAAACCCTTGAGTTCTCAGGAAGAACTATCTCATGCCATTCAGAGAATAGATTATGACCAAATAAAAGCCTTTTTCTTTGATCTAAAAGAGACTGAAGATAAGGAAAAAGCAAGAGTGGCTTGAATAATCTGGGTATTCAGGTTGCAGTAAGCCCTAAATTATCTAGCCAAGTGGGGACTCCAATTGAATTGGAGCTCAGCCAGGGCTCAAAACTGGTGCTTGATTCTGCTTGTAACAATAAAAATAATATCTGCCCAGAACCATCTAGGATTCACTCATCTTGCCCAAGCAATATTATCTTGCCAATCCGAATTGCACCAATGCAATACTGCAATAGTTTTCTTGACACAAAAGCTCTATTGAACAGTGGAGCCAATGCCATGTTTATTGATAGAAAGTGGGCTCAGAAGCATAGGATTCCCCTATTGCCCATAAAGACACCTGTGCCTGTTTTCAATGTTGATGGATCTAGGAACTCAGCAAGTAACATCATGCATTGTGCTGAAATGGTAATAGAATACCAGGGCCACCATGAGCATGTTATAGCCAAAGTCACTGATTTGGACAAGAACTAAATGATCCTTGGCTACACATGGCTCAAACTTTACAACCCTGAAATAGACTGGATTTAGGGATTTGTGAGAATGACCTGATGCCCATGGTCTTGCCACACACTCCAAAACAGATGTCCATTTGCTAGACAAGTTGATATGAAAGAACGAGATGCACTCACTACTATTCATGCCCTTAAAACAGAAGGGAAGCTTGAGGAGAAACCTGGACAAAAGAAACCAGAGCTAACCCCAGAACAACTAGTTCCAAAGAAATATCACCAGTATCTCAAAACCTTCTCCAAGAAAGCCTCTAAGCACATGCCTAAGCATAAGCTGTGAGATCATGCCATAGATATAAAAGACATGTTCCAACCCAAGAAAGATCACCTAATCCCTTTGTTCCCTGGAGAACAGCAGGAGGTGAATGACTTCTTGGAAGACCAGTTATGAAAAGGATATATTCAGCCATCTAAGTCCCCTCAAATGCCCCCTGTCTTCTTCATACCTAAGAAAGATGAACGAAAGTGGATGGTCCAAGATTACCAGTACCTTAATGAACACACAGTCAAAAATAACTATCCCCTGCCCCTTATATCCCAATTGGTTGACAAATTGAAGGGCACCAAGCTCTTTACCAAGATGGATCTCTGATGGGGATATAATAATGTCCATATTAAGGAAGGTGACAAATGGAAGGCATTCGTTTGTTATAAGGGTGCCTTTAAGCCATTGGTCATGTTCTTTGGCCTTTGTAACTCACCAACAGTCTTCCGAACTATGATGAATGAAATTTTTGCTGATATGGATGATGTGGTTGTCATATACATCAATGACCTAATGATATTTACTAAGACAGACAACCAAGAGGAGCATGACCAGATTGTAATGGAAGTGCTCTGACAACTAGAAGAAAACAACCTCTTTGTTAAACCAAAGAAATGCATGTTTCATACCAAAAAATTGGAATTCCTTAGGATGATTGTAACCCCCAAAGGAATCAAGATGGATGACTCTAAGGTGAAGGCTATTACCAAATGGCCAACACCTACTATTGTAAAAGGAGTCAGAAGCTTTCTTGATCTTGCCAACTTCTACTGCTGGTTTATCAAAGACTATGCCCAAATTGCACAACCTCTGAACAACTTAACTAAAAAAGATATCCTGTTTAAATGGGAGGCACTTCAACAGCAAGCCTTTGATAATCTTAAGGCATGCTTTGCCTCGGCATCCATTTTAGCATTTCCCGATATAGACAAATGGTTCCATCTGGAAACTGACACCTCAGACTTTGCAACTGGCACAATCTTATCCATCAAGAAAAATGACAAATGGCATCCTGTAGTATACTCCTCTTATTCCATGTCCCCCAAGGAGCACAACTACCCTATAGCAGACAAAGAGATGCTTAGTGTCATTAGAAGTCTGGAACAATGGCATCACTACCTAGAGGGAAGTCAACACAAATTTGAAATATGAAACGACCATGCTAATTTGCAATGGTTTATGAAATGCCAAGATCTGAACCACCAGCAAGCCTGATGGGCACAATATCTATCCCACTTCAATTTCAAATGGGTATACAAAGCAGGCACCTCTATGGCTAAAGCCAATGTTACAATTTCTTCTTTTTTTTATGCTTGTCTTCCTCATACACCACTTGATACTTCCAGTGATGTGTTGGACGCTCATTTCTCTCAGCCAGTTACTACTATACCCATTTTTCCTATCATCCAATAGCCATTTGCCCAGTAACTGACTTCCTTCCATTCACTCATGCTTATCTCTTATCTCAGACGCTTTGTCATGAACATTCTATAACATTCCATGACCTTCCATTCTCACTTTGTTACAGTTTTTCCCCTCTTCCTTGCTGCCTCCTGTTTCCTCTGTCTTCTTGATATGCTACCTATCCTTTATGCTTGCATAGATCCCCCCTGTATCCCCTATTGACCCCTTCAAGTACATATCTCTTTGTTGTCGCCTTGTTCCTACGACTTTGCTATCACCCTTATATTACCCCCTGGGTGATATACTACTTGATCTTCGCCTTCCTATGCAGCACTTGTATCCTAGTATCGTACTCACTTCCATTAGTTCCCTTCACTACATTGTTACAGCTCTATGTACTTGCTCCTGTACTATGCTATGGTCACACACAATCTTAGTGTCGTATCTTGAACCACCCCTGGACCTCTATTAGCCTCTGCGTGCTACTGAGATGCTCTAAGTGTTCCAAGGCTTCCCCCTTGTGAATCCCCTTCATATATCTTCACCATGATGACTGCTCCATCATCCATATCCTCGGATTGAACCTCAGCCACTCCTGATGTTCCAGATCCTCTTTGTGACGCTACGTGTAACATACTTATATCATCCTCCTTTCCTCTTAGTATATAAACTTGCCCATCATATACTTTAGCTTCTCACGCTTGTCTTTCCTAAACTACCACCTGGAATCCAAGCCTCTTTGTCCTGTTTCTTAGCCATGCTAAGGCCTCATCCTCTCTTAGTCTTGAGCCTACTATTGAGTGGCTCCTGTATTGCTTCGACTGTTGTTATTGCGCAATACCACTTTGCTCCTAGATACTTTGGCACCCCTGAGGTTACTTCCTTTTCCTATGCATCACAACAGACGTACATTACTAGGAATTCCCTAGGACCCTTGCCCCTCTGCCTCTCATACTCCAGGTCTCTTAGGACTATGCTAGTCCCTCCTTGGGTCTATCGTAACAGCCAATGCCTTATCCCATCACAAAGATCATGCCATCGGGATTAATAATGATAACAAGGGGGTCACTATGATTCCTTCTGACCAAATCTATACCACTTCTGTCCATGTGGCCACTGACTCTGAACAGATCCTTGACAAGATCTGATCTGCAACAGCCACCCTGAAAGAGTCAGAAGCAATCAAACTATGCCAACAGTACAGAATTTGTCAGGAAAGGGATGGCATACTCTATGATGACAACCAGGCATGTGTACCTGATGATACCAGTCTACAAATGGAAATCCTACATTTGCACCATGACTCACCCATAGCCAGACATCCAGGAATGGACAAAACCCTTGATTTGGTAACCAGAAGCTACACTTGGCCTGGACTTCCCACCATGGTAAAAGATTATGTATCCCAGTGCAATCATTGTGTGCACTTCAAAGGTACAAATGCTGTGCCTCCTGGGAAACTTTTACCATTACCAATATCAAAGGAATCCTGAATGTTACACTTGACCCAGGTAGGGGCGAGTGTAGTCTTGGGCTAATGAGGTGATGTTGTCAGAAGTGTGGGCTTGACTGGACATGAAGAGGTCTAGAAGTGTGGACCTGACTAGCATTAAAGTGGAGACTGTGGATAGATGAAGTAACAAGAGGTTGAGGGGATTGGCTAGGTGAATGATGAGACAAACTTGTAGTAGGTGATCAGCTTGGTGTATTGCCAGGATAAACTAGCTTGAAGTGTACATGTGCAAGCTAGTTACTATGCTAGGTCTATGAGTGGTAAAGGGATTAAGTACAAAGGTGTTTATACTACTAAAGGTACAATGCTAGAGAAAATCAATGGGTAGGAAAAAGATGAGGGTTCTCCTTGGCAACAGGAGTCAAGGTAGTGAGTAAAGGTGGCATACGAAGAAATTGTAACACTGGATGGATATATCGGTGGATTTCACCACTGATCTGCCAATCTCTAATGGATATGACTCTATTCTAGTTGTAGTTGATTAGTTCTCTAAAGCAGTTGAGTTTATACCATGCCACAAAATGGTAACTGCTTTAGACACCACCTGACTCTACCTCCAGAATTTATGAAAACATCACAGCTTGCTGGAAAGTATTGTATCTGATCACAGACCTCAGTTTGTGTCACAAGTGATGAGAGACCTTTGTAAGTGGTTAGGCATCCAGCCATGCTTATCCACTGCCTATCACCCACAAACTAATGGACAAACCAAACAGATGAATTATGATCTACAACAATACTTATGACTTTTTACATCCAAACAGCAGGATAAATGGATGAATTGGCTTCCCCTTGCTCAATTCTCGTACAACTCAAAGAAGCAAGTGGCCACACAAGCATCCTCATTTGAGCTGACCAAGAATTATATGCCATGAATGGGATTTGAGCAGCAAGTCACTAAGGCTTCTGCCACTGAGTCATTTAGCTCATAGATGAAAGGCACATTGGAATGAGTATGTGATAACCTTCTCAAAGCTCAGGAACACATGAAAGTGCAGGCAGATAAACACCACTCAGATCCTCCTGCTTATACTATTGGTATCCAAGTATGATTATCAACAGCTAATCTTTGCCTACCCCATGCCTCTTGAAAACTCACTGAATGATAGCTTGGATCCTATGAAATTATACAATTGGTTGGATCTAACATGGTTAAACTCCACTTACCTAAATCAATGAAAGTCCACCTTGTTGTAAATATATCACATGTCAAACCCTATAAGAAACAATTACCTGGTCAGCCAATCAAATGGCCTGGACCCATTACTATTACTGAAGGAAATGAAGCTGAATACAAAGTAGACTGTATTGTAGACTCTTGCTACAAGGATCAACACCTTGAATATCTCATCCATTGGGTGGACTATATCAAAGATGACAGAACTTGGGAACCAGAAGGCAACTTGAAGCATGCACAAGAAGCAGTCATGGCATTCCACCATGCCAATGTTAATGCACCATGCCACATTAACCTCACTTCCGCCAACTTCTTTAACCTTTTTGCCTATTGTGGTAAATCCATTGTTGAGTCTTCTACTGCCCATCTACCCTTTGATTGCCTAGAAGTCAATCTTTAGCAGGAGGATAATATTATGATCACCCTATTTTACCCCTATCTTTTCACTAATTTTTCTGGTCCTTTACACACCTTATTGCATTCCCTATGCAATATCTACACTTATCCTAGTAGTTAACTCTTATTTAGGACTTAGCCAACACTAGTCAAGACGAGTCATTGAAGCAACGCACAGCAGTGCAAGGCTGTGCTAATACCTGTGCCAAAGTAGTGCTTATCCAACCTCTATGGCAGTGCTTCTGGGCAGTGCATGGCTGTGCAAACCTTACCAACCTCAAGGCCACTGCATGCCACAGATAAGTGCCTCATGGTAATCCTCATGGCTGACTCATCAGTCCCAATATAGGAGGCAAGTATGAAGTACAGATTAGAACCAGTCAATACAACTCAGAAATACTAGAGCTACACAACAGATACTGTACCAGTGCACACCATAGTTCTTGAGGTTCTATGAGATGCATGCATACTTCTTGTTATGATTCCTTCTTTTTTCATCTATGCTTGTCTTCTTTGTATTACTCAACCCACCCCAGTGACATGTTGGACGCTTGTTCCTCTCAGCTGGTTACCACTATACCCATCATCCCTATCTTTCAATAGCCATTTGCACACTAACCAGCTTCTTTCCATTCACTCCTACTTATCTCTTATCATAGACACTCTGTTATGAATGTTCTACAACATTCCATGACCTTCCATTCCCATTTATGTCATCTTCTTTTTCTCTTCATATATAAACCCACCTTCCCTGTACTACAGCTTCTCATGCTTGTCTTTCTCATACTACTACCTGAAATCCAAGCCCCTTTGCCCTTGCCCCTTAGCCATGCTAAGGCCTTGTCTCCACCCAGTCTCAAGCCTACTATTGAGTGGCTTCTGTATTACTTCAACCATCATTGTTGCATAACACCCCTTGCATCCTTGGTACCTTGGCACCACCAAGGTTACCTCATCTCCCTGCATATTGCAACAGACACCCATCACTAGGAAATCTCTAGGGTCTTCACCCTCTGTTCTTCATCCTTCAGGTCTCACAAGACTACAACCACCCTTTCCCAGGTCAGTTGTAACATAAGACAAGCATTTTCCCTTTGTGGCTATTGCTGTATAGTCCACTATTTCTCAATTACCCTCAAACTTTGCCTGCTGGAGAATCTCTCCATGGAACCCCTCAGACCACTTAGGACCATCCACCTCTAACCACTCATCCCCTCCATCCCCGTTGTTATCATCTAACGAATATCTTCCTATCCAGGAAGAGCAAACTCTTATATGAGAGCTTTCACAAAACCTCACCCATAGCCTAGGTCACTTGAACCTACCTCACACCCCCACCCCACCATCATCTATGCCTGTTGCCCAAACTGGGGCCCTATTCCAACTCTTCACACATCCACCAACACCTGCCATGTCATCCATTAAACCCATTGAACTCTGTCTTGGCACCCCTTCCCACTTCGATGGAGACTTTGCTAACACCACTCAGTGGCTCCAATCTGTCCAGTTCTATTTGGAAGTGAACAAAGCTGTCTATGACTCAGATGCTAAAATGGTTGCCTTCACCTTGTCCTATATGACCAAAGGCTCAGCCCTCACCTGGACCACTACCTTCTGCCAAAACTGTATTGCTGGTGCTACTGTCATCTTCAGTATCTTCCTTGACTTCGTCAAAGCCTTCAATGCTAGCTTCAAACACCACAACCTGGTCAACACCACCATTGCTTGGCTTACCACTACCTGCATAATCTACAAGAAAGGAATATATTCTTCTACCATCACTGAGTACAATGCTCAATTCCAAAACCACATTGCCCTCTCTAGAATCACAGATCAGAATGTTCTTATTGGTTTCTATTCCACAGGTATCCCTGACCACTTGATGAAGCAGATTTTCTCCATAGATACTCCCCCCCACTTCCATTGATGAATGGTACAAAAAGGCAGTCACCTTCCTTACCCAATGGGACCACGCCAACAAGATTGCCAAACACCACACCAACCCCTTTTATCAAAACTACTAGTGTCTTACCCCTTCCAGCTGCTCTCAACCTGAAAAAGACCCTAATGCCATGGACATCAATGTGGTGTGCATCACTAAACTCACCCCAGAAGAACAAAAACGTTGCATCAAGAAGAATCTCTGCTTCCAATGCCATAAGGCAGGACACTCTAGCTCAACCTGCCCTATGTTTACTTTACCTGCCAAACCTGTGGCCAAAATGTAAGTTGTAGAGGTTGAAGAGGACCTTTTAGAGCTCAAAGATGATGACAATGAAGATATCATTCAACAAGTTTCTTTGACCACACCCTCCTTGGGTTTTTAAAGCAGGAGCCTTGATCAATACGAGTACCTCCTTTCCATAAGTGTAATTCTGTATTAGTGTCCCTTGCTGTGAAATCTATGCAGATCCCCATTCAACTCATTGAATCCTTGCATACACTTAAAACTGTCAACACCCACACCCTAATTGATTTGGGCACAAACATCAACTGCCTAGATTGGCAGTTCGTTTGCAAACACTGCCTCCTCACCACTTGTTTGAATAAACCTCTCCCCATTCACAATGTGGATGGAACCGTCAACCACTCCAGGGGAATCAAGTTCACCACCTCCCTCTTTGTCAATGTGGAAGGCCTCGTTCATTGAATGCTCTTCCATGTTATCTCCTATGGATCAAACAATGTTATCCTAGGCTCCCCTTGGCTTCACACCACATCTTCCATTATTGACTGGTCAAAACAAACCCTCTCTATCCCTGAATCCACCAACCAGTCAAAAGACCTGTATCTTTCCCACACCACAAATCTTCATTGTTATGACTCCCACTTCACTCCACCTGTGGCACCACCATGACATGTCAATGTCACCACTACCACCAACACCTGGATCTTCAAATATCTAGACTATGAAACCCAAGACCACTACTGCACCAAAACCAACAATGCACGTATCATGAATCAAATCATCTGTGGTGACTTCTGATATATCCCCAACACCACCACGGCCTGTCTCACCACTGCTACAGAACTTGCCATCACCACTAAGAAAGTCAAACCTAAGGCTACCCTACCACCTGAGTATGCTCAATTTGCCAATGTCTTTGCCAAAGAAATGGCAGACCACCTTCCCCCATCACGTCCCTATAACCACACCATAAACCTTGATGAAACTTTTGTCCTGAAGATTGGGAAACTTTACCTTCTAACCCCTGATGAGCGCAAAGCAACCAAAGACTTTCTCCAGGAAAACCTAGACACAGGCAAGATTAGCCTGTCAAACTCACCCCAGGCATCACCATTCTTCTTTGTTAAGAAGAAGGATGGAAAGCTACATCACTGTCAAGACTACCACTACGTTAACCAGCACACTATCTGCAATGCCTATTCCCTACCCCTCATCTCCAACCTCGTCAACAAACTCAAAGATGCCAAGGTCTTTACCAAGTTCAATGTTCATTGGGGCTACAACAATGTCTGTATCAAGGATGGTGATCAATGGAAAGCCGCCTTTATCATCCACAAAGGCCTCTTTGAGCCTAATGTCATGTTCTTCAGATTGACCAATTCTCCACCCACCTTTCAGTGTTTTATGAATAACTCCTTCCGTGATATGATCACAAAAGGCTGGCTCATCATCTACATGAACAACCTCCTTATCTACATGGACAACCTTCTCATCTTTTCCCCCAATGTGAAAACCCATGAGGAATGTACCAAATGTGTCCTCCAATCCATGCAGAAACTTGACCTGCATCTCAAACTGGAAAAATGCCAGTTCACCATTGAAGAAGTCAAATACCTCAGCATGATTGTCAAACCCAGTCTCATTGCCATGGACCCTGTTAAGCTCAATGGTATCACATCCTGACCCACCCCATCAACAGTCAAGGAAACCCACTCTTTCCTCTGCTTTGCCAACTTCTATCATTGATTCATCCCTGACTACTCTACCATCACCCGTCCTCTCATCGACCTAACCAAGAAGAATGCCCCTTGGGAATGATCCTCTGCCTGTGAGGTGTCTTTTGATACCCTCAAACACCTCTTTCCTTCCCAGCCTATCCTTCATCTTTCCAACATCACATGCCCCTTTGCCCTTGCCACCAACACCTCCAAATTTGCCTTAGGAGCTGTTCTCCTCCAAACTGATGCCAACAGTGATTGGCACCCCTGTTCCTATCTCTTTCAGTCATTCACTCAGGCTGAATGAAACTACAACATCTATGACTGTGAACTTCTTGCAGTCATCCACGCTCTCAAGTCCTGGCAACATTACCTCCATGGTTCCCCTTTCCCTGTGCAGGTTTTCACAGACCACAAAAACCTCACCTATTTCTGCAAACCCCAGGAACTCAACTGGCACCAGGCGCATTGGCTCTTAGACCTTGCTGACTTTGATCTCAAAATGATCCATGTTCCTGGCAAACTCCTCAGTGCACCAGATGCACTCTTCTGTTGCCCAGACCTCCTACTCCTGGACAACAACAACTTTGGTATCACCCTGTGTTACGATTCACTCCTTTTTCCTTCATATCCTCATGGACACTGCTTTCTTTCTTCTACAATGACTCCTTTCCTTCACATTAGCCAATCTTACTCACCACTTCTTAGTCATCATCTCCTTCATCCTATGGCATTTCTCTCACACACTTAGTCACACTTCTTCGATGTTGTTCCACAATGTTCCTTTCCTATCTTGACAATAGTTCCCTTTTGCATACTTGGTCTGTGCACTTTCCCCTTCCCTTTAAATACTGGTCGCACATACACATGTACTCTAAGCTATTTCTTCTTGGAAATCCACCAAGCTGATTGCCTAGTGTGGGTTTGTCTCATCATTCACCTAGCCGATCTCCTCAACTCCTCACTTTTCTCACAAGTCAACTGCTTTCTCCTCCACTCTGATCAGACCCTTGTCTCCAGACATCTCTGCATCCAGTCAAGCCTACGCTTCTGTGTCATTGTCTAGTTAATCCAAGACTATGCTTGCCCCTACCCAGGTCAAGCGTAACACCCTGCTTCCCCCCTTGCTCTTTGTTAATCTCATCAACACTACCATGGCACACCACATCCAGTCATCCTCAAAGGACAACCCCCTCATTCTCCAAGCACTCCAGGCTATTGACGGCCACATTCCCCCTGCCTTCTGCTCTTGCCTTGCCAATTGGCAACTACATGATGGAGTACTCCTCTATTGTGACTGCATCTACGTTCCCCCCAATGATTCCCTCCACCACTCCATTCTCCAATGGTGCCACAACCACGAAACTGCCGGCCACCTGGGATACCTTAAGACCTATCAACTCATTGCTGCCAAGTTCTGGTGGCCCAGTCTTGCCTCTTATGTCTGCTGCTACGTTGAAGGTTGCGCCCAATGCCAGCAGGCAAAAGCCAACACACACCCTACTATTCCCCCAGTCAACCCCATTAAATCCTCATTCACTCACCCTTTCCAACAGGTTAGCTGTGACCTGATCACTGATCTCCCATCCTCTTCTTCCTTTGACTCTCTCCTGGTCATGGTCAACCATGAACTTATAAAGGGGGTAATTCTTTGCCCTACCAAGAAGACTATTACTGCCGAAGGGGTCACCTCTCTCTTTTTTCATAAAGTCTACCTCCACTTCAGTCTTTATAACAAGATCATCTCTGACTAAGGCCCCCAGTTCACCTCTTCCTTCACCAAAGAGCTAGGTCGTCTCTTGAATTATGGTCTCTTCCTCTCCACTGACTACCACCCTCAAAGTAATGGGAAAACCAAACATGTCAACCAGGAGGTTAAAACTTATCTCTGTATTTTTTGCAGCAACAACCCCACATTTTGGGCTGACAAAATCTCACACACCGAGTTCATCCACAATCACTGCCCTCACTCTGTCACTGGCAAATTGCCATTTTTCCTCATGATGGGCTTCAAACCCCACGCCCTACCTTTCACCTTAGCCAATTCCCCTCTATCCACGGTTGAAACCCACCTTAAATCCCTCGCCACTGCCTGTGACAAGGCCCTCACTGCCCATGAACTTGCCTGCCAAGTCATGGCCTCTCGCTCAAAGTGAGGTTTCTCCCCTTTCTCTTTAGGTGATAAAGTCTGGCTTGAAGCCAAAAACCTACAGCACTCCATCACCAATCTGAAGTTCACACCCAAGTGAAAAGGCCCTTTCACAATAACCAAGGTACTATTGCCCATCACATACCAACTCCACTTGCTAAAGATGTAGAAGATTTACCCCATGTTCCATACTTTCTTGTTATCACCCTATCACAAAAACCTAGTCTATGGCCTGAACTTTCCAACACCACCACCTGACCTAATAGAATGCAAGGAAGAATATGAAATAGAGCATATCTTACACCACTGTGGAGCTCCATCCTCCCACATGTTTCTGATCTGATGGAAGGGATATTCTATTGAAGAAGATTCCTGGGTTCCCAAGCAGGACTTGAAACATGCAAAGTCCATCTTGGCTGACTATAAAAATCTTCATTCCTCCATCTTTTCTCCTTCATTCCCCTCCATCACTACCTCTAGAACTCACCCAACCTGTTGATGTTGAACAACTACCATATTCTCTTTCACCCCCTCTTCTATCTCCTCCCCTTCTGCACTCAGTGATTCTACCTTAGACTTCAATTCTATTCCCTTTATTGAATCATTCTCAACAGTTCCCTTCCCCAGCTGGGGTTCCACCCCACTCCCTGCAAGAGACCCTACTCCTACACACCTAGCTATGCTGGCCATCCCAATCCTGGACCCTGTTCACTCTGTCAACATTCCAGAATTCGCTCATCATCTTCATGACAATTTCCCCAATGCTGTCTATGTCACAAACCTACACCATTTTGTCACTGACATAGACCTGGCAGTCCCCATTGACACCCACCTAGACATGGGCTCCCCACTCCTTGCCCTATATTGTGCCCACCTCTAGGTAGAACAACTGTCCACCCTCACCAACACCTCTAACCAGTTAGTCCCACATTGGGTTCACACCCTCACTGCTACACTGCATGATAATCTCCAGGGCAACCTTGCCATTTTAGCTTTCCAGATGGGATTTGGAGAATTCCATGATGTCAACCATTATGTCTGTGAACTAGCCACCTGTAGCCAACATCCCCTGGCCCTGACCCATGCACCCTATCCACCATCCACTCCATCCACTTCCTCCACTGAGCTCATCCATGCTGAGATCATTGCCTTAGACCATGCTGAAGCCATTCACACTGGAGGACACAAAATGGTCCCTTTGACCTCTGCACACCCTCACTATAACGACGCATGCTTTAACTGCTGCTGCCTTGGCCATACCCGCCCCTACTGCCCAGTTTACCAATGCCTCTTTTGCCATGCTTGGGCCCCAGGCCATATCCAACAGTACTGTTCCCTTTGTCACCTGTCCACTCCCCGGTCTTCTCCCACTTCCAGCTGATCTACTGCTTCTACCAGATCTTCTGGCCCTACCCGTCCCTGCCACTCCATGCACATGACCTCAAGAGGTCACCACCCTCTACCCATTCCACCACCATATTCTCCATCTCCACCCCCTTATGAACATGAGGACTACAACACCAACTGGAGCAATGGTGCATATGCCAACATTACTGGCTCCTCTGGTGGGGTCAACCAACACCTTGATTAGGTTCTCTGTAGGAACTTCAAACATAACCAGAGGGTAATGTTACAATTCCTTCTTTTCTCATCTATGCTTGTCTTCTTTGTATTACTCAACCCATCCCAGCGACATGTTGGACGCTTGTTCCTCTCAGCTGGTTACCACTATACCCATCATCCCTATCTTCCAATAGCCATTTGCACACTAACCAGCTTCTTTCCATTCACTCCTACTTATCTCTTATCATAGACACTCTGTCATGAATGTTCTACAACATTCCATGACCTTCCATTCCCACTTATGTCATCTTCTTTTTCTCTTCATATATAAACCCACCTTCCCTGTACTACAGCTTCTCATGCTTGTCTTTCTCATACTACTACCTGAAATCCAAGCCCCTTTGCCCTTGCCCCTTAGCCACGTTAAGGCCTTGTCTCCACCCAGTCTCAAGCCTACTATTGAGTGGCTTCTGTATTACTTCAACCATCATTGTTGCATAACACCCCTTGCATCCTTGATACCTTGGCACCACCAAGGTTACCTCATCTCCATGCATATTGCAACAGACGCCCATCCCTAGGAAATTCCTAGGATCTTCACCCTCCATTCTCCATCCTTCAGGTCTCACAAGACTACAACCACCCCTTCCCAGGTCAGTTGTAACACTTCTCATGTTTTCCGACACATGATATCATAGATGTAGTGTACACAAATGTAAATACAAGAAAGATATATAAAGACCAAGGGCAAGCACTAGGGTTTTCCTTAGTCTTGTTCTCTTGGAGATTTTCTAGCTTAACTAGCATCTTCAGTACTAGGCTTACTACTTGCTTTGGTAAGTGATTGGTCCTAGGAGGCTAGTCGTTTCAAGAGCCATCAATGGGTAGTCAGCTATAGCAGGATGGTGGCAGGTTATTCATAATAACAGACAGGAGAAAGCTATAATACAGCAGTACTACCAGTTAAGTAACAGGTTATGTAAGCATAGGCAAGGACTATAAATAATCACTCCAACACACCCCTGAAATTGTAAGAGAGTCTGAGCAAACAAATGAAATGGAATAAAAAAGTGCACCCCCAGAAGCATAAATGAGTCTGAACACACAAAATAAAAGAACAAAGGAATCTATGCAAAGTATGAAAATCACCATGTGGCATCAGGTAAGTCATCAGCAAAAATGGTGCATTCCTTTTCCTCTGGACAGTCTTTAGCATAGTGTCCTTTCTTGTTCCATCAAAAACACATAATTTTAGCATGGGAACAAGCAATGAAGGTGGCATCAGAGCTGTCAGAGCTGCCCATGATAAATGATAACTTGTATTTGTCAAACTGCTTGCAGCTGAGATGGTGCTCTTCTTCATTGAGCAGGTGAGATGTTATGACTCTTTCTTTTCCTTTATACTTGTCTTTCTTGTACTACTTAGCCCATTCCAGTGACACATTGGACACTCATTTTCCTCAGCTGGCTACCACTATATGCATTTCCCTTATTGTCCTATAGCCATTTGCATAGTAACTGGCTTCATTCCATTCACTTCTCTTATCTCTTATCTCTTATCTTTGACACTCTGCCATGAATGTTCTACAACATTCCCTGACTTTCCATTCCTGCTTACATGATTTTCATTTCCATTCTATATATAAACATGCCTTTTGTTACACGTAGCGTTGCAAATGAAGATCCAGAACGTCGGACGTAGCCAGGGTTCAATCTGAGGGTGTGGACGACAAGTCAGTCGTTGGGTCAAAGGTAAACGAGGGAGGTTCTCAAGGAAACGCCTTGGAACTCACAGAGCACTTCTGTAGCGTGCAGCAGCTAGTAGAAGTCCGGGAGGTGGTTTAAGATACAACACTAGATTGCGCATGACTATAGTCTAGTACAGGAGCAAGTACGTAGAGCTATAACAAAGTAGTGAAGGGAACTAACAGGAGTAAGTGAGTATGACTAAGGTACAAGTGCTGCATGATAAGGCGAAAGCCAAGTAGTATGTCACCTGGGAGTAATGTTAGAGTGACAGTGAAGTCATAGGAACAAGGAGACAACGAGGAGATATGTACTTAAAGGAAAAATAGGGGGCATGGGGGGGATCTACGCAAGCGTGAAAGCTAGGTAGCATATCAGGAAGACGGAAGGAACAAGAGGCAGCAAGGAAAAGGGGAAAAACTGTAACACCTTTCATATACAATAGCTTTTCACACTTATCTTTCTTATACTACCACTTGAAATTCAAGCTCCTTCGTCCCTATCCCTTAGCCATGCTAAGGCCTTGCCTCATTCTAGTTTTACACCTACTATTAAATGGCTTCTATGTTGCTTCAACCATCGTTATTGCACAACATCCCTTCATCCCTTGACACCTCAACACCCCCAAGGTTGCCTCATCTCTCTACATATCACAACAAATGCCTGTCACTAGGAAATCCCTAGGACCTCTTCATCCTTTGCCCTTTTTGTCCTTCAGGTCTCATGAAACTACATTAGTTCCTTCCTAGGCCTATCATAACATAAAACAAGCATCTTTTTCCTGTGGCTATTGCCATATAGTCCACCATTTCTCGTCTACCCTTGAACTATGGTTGTTGGAGAATCCCTCCACAAATACCCTCTAAATACTCAGAACCTACCACCTTCAAACAGTCCTTGCCTCCATCTCCATCAATGTCTTCTGGCAAAAAACTTCCCACCCAGGAAAAGCAAACCCTCACACATGAGCTCTCTTAGACCCTTGCCCATAGTCTAGGTCACTTGAACCTACTACATGTTACACTTGACCCGGGTAGGGGCAAGTGTAGACTTGACTGGCTAGACGACGTCGACAGAAGCATAAGCTTGACTGGACACGGGGAGTACTAGAGGCGTAAGCCTGACTAGAGTGGGGCAGGAGAACATTGAGATATTATCGGGAAGGGTTGTCGAGGAGGACAGCTAGGCGAACAACGAGACAAACTCAAGGTAGGCAATCAACTTGATGTATTGTCAAGTAGAAATAGCTTAGAGTGTACAGGTTTGTGCGAGCTGTATTTAAAGGGAAGAGAAGAGCGCACAGACCAAGAGTAAGAAAGGAAACTATCGTCGAGATAGGAAAGAAATGTTAGGGAATAACGTCGAAGAAGTATAACTAATGGAGAGAGGGAAACACTACTGGATGGAGGGAAACGATGACTAGTAAGTGATGAGTAATCGGCCAATGTGTAAGAAGTGAGTCATCATAGAGGAAATGGAAATGGTGTCCATGAGAAGAGGCAAAGGAAAGGGACAAATCGTAACACTACACACTCCCACTTCACCATCTCCCATGCCCATTGCCCAGACTGGTAACCTATTCCAGTTGTTCACTCATCCACCTTCACCCACTGTTATGCGTAGCATCATGAACAAAGATCCAGAATGTTGGGCGCGGCCAAGGTTCAATCCGAGGGTGCGGATGACAGGTTGGTTGTCAGGTCAAAGGTAAACGAGGGAGGTTCTCAAGGAATCGCCTTGGAACTCACAGAGCACTTCAATAGCATGCAGCGGCTAGTAGAAGTCCAGGGGGGGTGGTTCAAGACACAACACTAGATTGCGCAGATCAAGAATGAAGACTAGAGTACAGGCAGCAGTAGTATAAATATAAGACTGTATGTAAGCGATAGAAGTCCATGGAATTGGACAGAACTACTGTGGATTGACAAATACGTATGAGTCAATGAGAATGTAGTGGAATGATGACGCCGCTGTGAGAGAAGCGGCGGAGAAGAGAAGCTGTCCGTAGAACATACTAGAAGATCATGAATAAAGTCCAGGGCCTGGTCTGGTAGGATCCGAAGGAATGGCATCAGGCCAAAAGGTGGGATAGAGAAGCTGCCAGGTCAGCGACACTACAAAGAGGTAGTGTTCCCAGCAGGGGCTGGGGTTGGAATAAGCAAAGGAAAAGAGAAAAACAGACTGTTGTAACAGTACAACTGCAACACCCACCATGTCCTCATCCAAACCCATAGAACTTCGTCTTGGTACCTCCTCCCACTTTGATGGGAACTTTGCTACTGCCACTCAGTGGCTTCAATCTGTCCAGTTCTACCTGAAAGTCAACAAGGCCATTTATGACTTGGATGCCAAGATGGTCACCTTTGCCTTATCTTACATGACCAAAGATTCTGCCCTCATCTGGACTACCATATTCCACCAAGATTGCATCTCTGGTGCCACTGTCTCCTTCAGCACTTTTGCTGATTACATCAAAAGGTTCAATGTGAGCTTCAAACACCATGACCTTATTAACATGGCCATCACCTGGCTCACCACCATGTGAATGGTCTATAAAAAAGAAATATATTCACCCACCATTACCAAATACAACACCCAATTCCAGAACCACATCACCCTTTCTGGTATTACAGACCAGAATGTCCTTATTGGCTTCTACTCTGCTGGAATCCCTGACCACTTGATGAAGCAGATCTTCTCTATGGATATCCCCCCTGACAAAATCAAGGACTGGTACAAGAAGGCAGTTATATTCCTCACTCAATGGGATCATGCCAATAAGATTGCCAAATGCCACACCAACCCTTTTCAACAAAACTACCAACCTCTTACCCCCTCTAGCTGCTCTCAGCCCAAAAAAGACCCCAACACCATGGACATCAACGTGGTATGTGTCACCAAACTTATCCCAGAAGAACGAAAATGCTGCATCAAGAAAAAGCTTTGCTTCCAATGCTGCGAGGTAGGACATTCTAGCACAACCTACCCTGTGTTCTCCCCAACCCCTAAACCTGTGGTCAAGATACAAGTAGTTGAGATTGAAAAAGACCTTCCACAGTTGAAGGACAACAATGACAAAGATGTCATTCATACGATCTTGTTTTCCACCCCCTCATCAGGTTTTTAAAGCAGGAGCCTCAATCAACACAAGAACCTCCTTCCCATAAGCATAACTCTGTACTAGTATCTCTTGCCACAAAATCTGGCCAAGTATAACAGGCCCAGTCAATTTTTTCAGCATTCTTATTGACCCTTTTACATGGACCCATTCATCACTTTCAGCACCTGACATATCACTACTGCCATGGGCCCAGCCAATATCATCAGCACTGCTCCACTACCCTTCATTGGGCCCACATCATGTTTGTCAGCCCATCCCAACATTCCCATTCCTGGGCCCATCCATATCTTGTGCACCCTCTTCTTACCCCAGCCCATTTGTATTTTTCATCACCCTGGATCACTGGGCCTACCATGGGGTCAGCTGATCACATCTGCCTTTTTGCATGCAGGCTCATCAAAAACATCAGCCAAAAGTTACCACATGGGCTCACTGTTATGTATTTTTTTTTGTCATTTTTTGAAGTATGCACATAGGGTGATCTGCCCAACAGACTGTCTCAACTGTCCTACCATCACAGCCAACAGAATCTCAAGCAAAAAATGCACCAACAACACATTCATGATTCATCAAGTACCAGGGAATGTTATTTTACAATGTGCACAGCATTTGTTTTAGTGGCACTAGAAGGAACAAGAAAAAGAAAGAAAGTGGACCAAAAGAAATGAAATCCATCTCATCCACGGTTGGCAAAAC
>JBBPTZ010000190.1:0-34530 GCA_038094315.1 Phylloporus cf. tubipes | reverse complement strand
CGCCCTCGACATACCGCGCCATCTCGACGCCGCCATCGCCACCGCCGCCGTCGCCACCTCGGACGCGCTCACCATCGTCCTCCTCTCCGATGCCTTTGTTCCATCTACCCACACCTGGGTGCACATCCAAACACTCCTTGCGCACGTCTACGTACAGGCGTCCAGCGCTGCCCACCAGCAGAACAACCTCCTCCTCGACGTCTCCGTTCTCCTCAACACCGCCCTCTCACCCGACGCTCTCCCCCCTGCCATCGACATCTGCTTTTGCATACACCACACTCCTCCCCCCTCCCTCCCCGACGCCCTCTCTTCCGTCCCCTGCACCCTCCTCCCTTCTCTCCCCCGTCCACCCCCCTCCCCCGTCGTACCACAACTCCGCACATCCCCCCGCTATCCTGTCGTCGCCCTCGGCGGTACCTTTGACCACCTCCATGCCGGTCACAAAATCCTCCTGAGCATGGCCGCCTGGATCGCCTCCCGCAAGGTCATCGTCGGTATAACAGGTACCCCACTCACTACCACCTTGTTCGTGCGCTCATCCCGCGTCAGTCGACGCCCTTCTCAGCAAGAAATCAATCCCGCATCTCCTTGAGCCTTTCCACACCAGAGTCCAAAAGACCCGTGCCTTTCTCATGCTTTTCCGTCCCGACCTCGAGTACGATCTTGTTCCCCTCCACGATGTGTACGGTCCGACCGGTTCCGACCCCGACATACACGCCCTGGTCGTCAGCAAAGAAACCCTCTCTGGTGCTGCCGCAAGTATGTCGCTCTCTCTTCTTCCTCCTATCCCTTTTCACTGTTCGGGCCCGCTAGTCAACAAGGAACGCGCTCGAAAAGGTCTCCCTTCCTTGGAAACGTTCGTCATCGATGTCATCTCGTCAGACTCGTCGAAACTCGACCACGATGATGCAGATATCCTGAAGCAGACAAAGATGAGCAGCACTTTTATCCGCGAATGGATCGTTTCGAATCGTGCCCACCACAACTAGTCGAGTATTCTCTGTACATAAGTACATCCTTTAGAAGCAATTTCGTGTAAAATCATAGTTTGATGCCAGCCGTCTCATGACCCTCCTGTACAAGACCCTACTGGTAGTCACCGTCCTCCCTCGGATCGCCAGCGCACCTCCGCCCGACTTGCCGAGACTCTTGCAGTTTGATCTATCTCACAAGTTTACTGCGACATCCCGAGATACGGACCAGGCGCTCCTCCATTCGTTCAACCAGCATTTCCATCCCACCTTGTCACTAAAGGCAGTCCCAACGACCGTTTACAGACCGAGCTCCTATGACGCACTCCAACATGTTCGCTGGAGATCCACCCACCATGCCCAGAGCGAACCGCTGGACTGGATCGAAACGCAGGTCCTGAGCCCCGATGTCACAGACAAACAGACCCTTGCACAGCTCGCACGAATGGCCGCAAATGCTTACAAGCTTCCCGGGAAGGATAATTGGTACGAACTCGATCCCTCGTGGAACGTCAATACTGTAGGTCTTCCGCATCCTGACCATATCCCCCTCACTCTGGGTTGTTCGTAGAGCTTTCCCTTTGGTTGGGACAACGATGGGTTTCGCGGCTTCGTATTTCGTTCCCGGGATAACTCTACCGTCGTGTTGTCGATCAAAGGCACAACGCTACAAGGTCCCACATCCAAAAAGGACAAGTTCAATGACAACTTATTGTTTTCTTGCTGTTGCGCCCATGTTGATTTCTCCTGGGTCTTTTCGACGGTGTGCGACTGTTATGCCTGGTCTGGCCTTCACAGACGGTGTGACGACCCATGTCTCTCTGCAGCACTGATCAAAGACAGCCTATTTTACTCCATCGGCGTCGTAAGTTCCGTCGAACCATCTTTCAGGACATGCCTTTTCAATTTCGAGAGTTTAGAAACTTGTCAACGACTTGCGATTTCTCTTTCCGCTCGCTGACATCTGGCTGGTCGGCCACAGCCTCGGAGGGAGCCTTGCCTCCCTCCTAGGTTCCACGTTCGGGCTTCCCGTAGTTACATTCGAAGCTCCTGGAGAACGAATGGCTGCGCACAGACTTCATCTCCCATTACCCCCTTCTCTGCCCGGAATGGACCTGCCACATGTACCCACTACGCACGTATACCATAATGCGGATCCCATACCTCAAGGTACTTGTACGGGTATTGGATCGCTTTGCGCTCAGGCGGGCTATGCACTCGAGACGCGCTGCCATCTCGGTAAAACGATCGTGTATGATACTGTAACGAGACTTGGATGGCACACGGATGTGCGAAGACACCCCATCAAACAGTTGGTTTTAAATGTGCTGGAACTTGAAGGGCCGTGGCCAGATGGAAAGGACGGAGTAGAGAGCGAGGTCCCCACACCCCGCGCAGAGGTTGACTGCGTCGTAGGCATTTCATTTGACTTTGTTCGTATAAACTGACGGCACCGTTGGCAGGACTGTTTCAAGTGGGAGTTTGGACATTTCAAGCATAGGACGTGACGCCCGCCGGACGTACGACCTTTGCGGTTCCATCAAACTCGTTTCTGCGATCGCCTTGGTCGCAGCAGTGCAATACTGTATACCCACGTATGCGAAACATTGATCATTCTGTTTGGTGTTCCTGCCCTCCAATGACTGTACCCTGGACAATCACCTTCCGGATGTTCCGACTGTCTCCGCAAAACAAGAATTGTTCTAGCGACTGCTTGAGCTTTGATTCGGAGTTGGAACCTCGCTCCAGATCGTGACTCCACACGGCAGGGTTTCCTGTTTCGTTCCCAACACTTACAACCAAGGCGTCAAACGCCTTGCCTGGTTCGAATGACCCGATACGGTCTTGTAGGCAACAGGCCTCGGCTCCACCTTTGGTCGCGAGGTAGAGGAGGGTTGCAACACCAAGCTTTTTGTTGGCGAACTTCCCCACCTTGTGTGAACAATCACGCTGGCAGTGATCCACCGAGTCTGGACAGCCGTGAACATGATAATGACCATGTTCGCATTTTGTCGACTCGGCTTGGATGGCGACCATCTTGGAAGTGATGCTGGCCATCTGGATGGCATACAAGATTGATGGGTTGTGACCACCGCTGACATCGGAACCAAGGCCGACCTAGTGTGCGGGGAGATAAGCGACGTAAAGGTGATTCGAATGCGCGCGCACCTTGATACCGTGATCCAAGAGTTCACCCACTTTCGCCATCCCACTACTTAGGTTAAAGTTGCTTGTTGGACAGTGAGAGAGACCAGCGCCTTTATGAGCGATGAGGCGCATCTCTTTCTCGGTAAGGAAGACGCCATGCGCAAGAATGGTGTTGTGACGAAGGAGCTTGAACTTGTCGTATATGCCGGCGTAAGAGTCCGTTTCAAAATACTTTAGTGTGTCTTGCACCTCCTTTTGATTTTCAGAGATGTGGGTTTGAATGGCGACACCGGGCATCGTCTCAGCAAGGTTGCCGAGTTCAGATAAAAGCTCCGGCGTGCAGGAAATTGCGAAGCGAGGGGTGATGACGGGATGGACTAGTGGTTCTCGTGCGGGAGAGAGTGGAAATGCCTGTATGTAGCGTATGAGATCGACGGTGGCACTTAGAGATTCTTGGACGGATTTCTCGATGTAGTAATCCGGACAGTGCCAGTTCATGTTGCATTTCTGTAGGAGGGGTCAGGATATGGAACGTGTCTGGCGACAGAGCACCCACGCCAACGAAAGCCCTCTGGCCTGAGATGCGTTGTCAAATGAAATGGATGCGTTGATGGTTGGGATCACCTTTCTTGCGGACGATGTCCGCGAGACGCATGGTGGAGTCCCGATGCAAGGTGCCGTAGTAGCAACAGGTCGTCGTCTGAGAGCCGTCAAATCAGATAGAAGGCACGATGGCTGGATCACTTACGCCGGACGCAATGACGCGTTGGACGACGTCGGTATACACACGCTCGGCATAGGATTGATCCTCGAATTTGGATTCGGCGGGAAAGGTATATGTGGTGAGCCAATCGAGGAGTTCAAGGTCACCTCCGCTGCACGTCGGGGTAAGATGTCAGAGACGGAGACGAGGCGGGGAGATGCGCACACGCCAAGGTTGGGGAACTGGCAAGCATGCTGCAGTGGTGGCGATGAGTGGGCTAATCATGGGGACGAGTGGGCTGCGTACGATGTGGGTATCGACGAATCCAGGTATGATGAACCGGCCTGGTTGCAGGTGTATGAGGGTATAGTCGTGTACGCCATGATGGGCGATGGTACTTTGTAGGTTGTCTGGGTCCGCGTCGCTGTCGATCCAGAGTAAGTTTCCGTCGAATCCGATGGCGATCAAGCAGAACGGGAGAGCGAGAAAGCTGGTCAACGATTGCGGATTGATGACTGGCCCAGAGTAGATGGTCGTGGTCATCTCACAAGGTATAAAATCCGGGCAATTTCATTCCCACCCCAAGTCGTTCCTCTTCCTCCTCCTCCCTCTCCTCCTCCCCGTCCTCCTCCTCTTCATGCCCTCCCTCCGTCGTTCCTTCTCCTCCCCCTCCGTCCGCTCCTCCCCATACCGCTCCTCCCTCTCTTCCCACATCCCTTCCCCCGCTCGTCCCCATCCCCGTCGTTCCTCGGGATCCGCCACCGCCGAACGTCGTGTCCTCGTCGACATCGAGTGGTGGCGAGTCCATGACGGCCAGTGCGACCAACTCCAACCCCGTTACGATGACGCCCCTCCGAGTGGCATCGTGACGCTCTCCGCCGGCGGAGGCCTTGAGCCACCCCACACCCACAGCTTACAGGTCTGCGCTTCTAATCCGCGTTCCCAGCTACACGCTGACCGCTGCTTTACAGTCTCCTCTTGCCGCCCTATCCATCGCACCCTCCTCCCCAGATCGCGACGCGTCAGTAGAGTCGACGCCAGAGTTACCCGTCGTTCCACTCGAGACCGTCCAGCTTGGTCTCGCAAGCTCGTCTTGTCCCCTTCCCGACCATTTTCCATTCCCGTTCCCGTCCTCGCTTTTACGAACTGGCAGCCGACAGGTCCATCCTTTATTTGGCTCACGCTCAGTCTCAGCACCTGTCCCATCTCTCCACGGCCCCCTTGTTCCCGATTTTGCGGACATGGGTGGCGACGCCTTCTCCCTCGATCAAAACCTCTTCCAATAGTCGTTTCCACTCCCCAGCCCGCTTGCCTCCGCGATATCCTCCGCGATCCTTGGTCTCGGACTCGTGCGACCCAATCTCTTTCCCATACTCTTCATTTTTAATGCATTTTAAAACCATCTCTTGCATATCACCCATCCTAGCATTCTCAAGTCATTCCCTGATGACTTGCCCCATGGATCTGGCGTAATGATGGGCAGCCTTGGGGATACCACCCCTTCCCTGATGTGTTTACGTTGACGATTCACGCTCGAGCGATGCCTTTGATGTCCTCCTTGCACATACTTGCTGTCTCTTTATCTACCGTGTCTTTGCCCCTGTTGTTCAAGCTGCAACCCCGGTTGTTTCATGCTCTCCTACCGTCACTGTAACGACTAGAACATGTTTCCCGTCTTTTTGCTCTCCAATATGTTCCATTCCTTGACCAGTTTGGTCTTGCCAAGGTCCTGTTCCCCGAAAATCACATACAGCTGAGCGCAACATAGTGCTAGGCTCCCGAATGCGACACGCTAGTCTTCATCTCTGTGCGAGCCCGAGACAGTGTCAATGCTCTGACCCATCAAACCAGGGTATGCACCAGAGAGTTAACCCAACCTGGATTGGCAATGAGTGGCCGAGTAGTTGATACACTGAAACCTTGGCACGCATTTTGGCAAGGCTATCTGTGCCAGTCAGGGTGGCATGCCTATCTTTTCATCCCTGCGAACATCACAGGGCCAGACACTTTGCTCCATTGCGAGACTGCGATAGGACCATAACGAAGTTGGACAGTTGGCGGGGGATGTTGTACGACACGGCCATTGGACACCGACTGGCCTGGCAGTGGTGGGCCGACTGTGCTTTGTTGTGCTTGACCAAGACGCGCTTTCCATGCATTCCGAATGACTGGGCCACGAGCGAGCAGCTGGTAGCGAACATGTTAGAAGAGTCAAGTAGACGGGAAGGAGCTAACCATTGGTTTCTCTACGCCATCAGCAATACTTTGGATGATATTGTCCACGACTGTACGAAAATTGCCATGAGGTTTGTCGTCCCTGAACCGTAACATCCGCCACCGATCGAGTTCAGGGTCCCAGTGCACTTCGACGATCCGATCATCGACTTGTTCCCCAGAAAGCTTCATCCTGCGATATCATCAAGGACAGGGGCCAACAGTATACAAGGTTTACACCACCTTTCCCACTCGTCCTCCTCGACAAACAACTCGTCATAAGGCTCGTACTGTGGCTGACCTTTTTCATCCCCACAGTACACGTGGAGGCCAAAAAAAGGCTTCGCATGAAACTCGGGTTGGGATGGGTTAGATTTTGACGGCGGAAAGCGTAGGACGAGCTTGAAATCTATCGAGTTCTCCGAGGGGGGCTTCCACTTCAATCTGCATGAGGGGTATTTTATGTAATGAATGATTGACAACATCCACGTACGCACATGTTTGGGTCGGTACCAGGAACATACGGGGTCTCCCGACAAGTATATATGAGGCCGTCGTTGCCATGTTGCAACGTGGGTATTACCAGCCGGAACACGTCTTCGATACCATAGGAGAAACTGATGTCCTTGACTTTAATGCTGAACCCACGTGAAGAACTAGGCTGGGGAAACGCGACGGTTGCTTACTCGAACGGTATGTTGCCGGTCATCTGAGGAAATTGTTCCTTGACTTTGGACCATGGTTTATAGAAACGCTCTTTGAGGCGCTGGCAAGATAGTGAGCTGGAACACTCGGGCGCACGACACCCATACCCCATAGCGCTTGTCCAGTGATCGGGACATGACATTTTCGTTGTCGAATACGAGACAGTCGAATGCCAAGTAGCGAAGGGTTTCCTACGGGAAACGTGCGTTTGGGACGCAAGTCGAAACGATGAAGACGTACCTTGTTGCTTGTGGGTTCCACATCCACCACGAGCTCTCCGTCCAATATGGTGTCCATGAGGGAATCTCTGGGTCTGTCCGGGTGAGGAAACCAGAATCCGGACACTTCGTAGTAGGTGTTGTGTCGGTCAATCTGAGTGCCATCGATCGGCCAAGTGAGGATGGAGGCGATCGAGAGACCCACAGAGACCCACCAGATATACGACTTGACTTCCACCGTCCGGGTCGGTCTGCAAGAAGAACAAGACGCGAACGCCGTCCGACTTTTCGCAGACCCAGTAGCTGTATGTAAACGATTCAGCAGGGCTGCGGGTGAGAGAAAGGAACATTTGAATCACTCTCTGCGTTCGAGCTCGGCGAGGTGGTTGAGCGAGAAGCTGACGGGCTGACTTCCTGGGAAACTGAACGGATTGAGCTGGCTGGAAGGGGAGGGTGTGGCAAGGAGCACACCGATTGTGATCGAGGCGACAGAGTCTTGCTACATGACGTTTTAACCACGACTCTTGGTCTGAACCGCGTGGGACGTGAAAGCCAGGAATGTCTGGGATGGGCGACATGATTCGAGCTGGAGGGACTGATACAAGCACGCGTCCAACTCGCTTATATAAGTCAAACCAACTACAACATGAGGATTAAACTCGAAAGGATGCCAAATGGACAACAGGAAGACGAGAGTGACTGAAATATGTTAGACTCTACTGGCAACGCGCTTCACCGGTCCTCGGCCCATTCCTGGAACAGGTCGTCAACAATCGCACAGTGGTCAATAAGGATGGCAAGCTCACGTTCTCCTTCTTGATCTGCGCCTGGACGCGGTTCAGAGTGTGGTCTTCGACGACCGCCAACAAAAGACGTACCTCTTCTTCGGGGGTGAAGTCGTTGACGATGTTGAAGAGCTTTCGGATTTCTTCTGGGGTCTTGCCCTTGATCATGTTTGCGACGGTCTTGCACCCGACATCCCTGAGGATGGTCTAGCACACTGAGGTGAAAGCGGTACGGTGAGACACCCACAAGAGGGACTTTATGTCGAGGTAGTTTGCGGCGAGAATGATCTCGAACAGCATCTCCTGGTCGACGGTGATGAATTTTTGATCCCATTCACTGATGTCGGTCGTGCGCTTGCGCGTCTCGTCCTGGGTCTGGTCAGAGTCTGCGCTGGGAAGCGGCTCGCCGCGATGATGTTCGCAGTACTCGAGGACCTAACGCGAGCGCATGGTCAGCTGAGAGGGGATTGAACGATCGTTGAGATGCACACCTTCTTTAGGACGCTGGAGGACACGTTTGGCAATGGGATGGGTTGATCGCTCTCGCCGACGTCTATTGGATGCGTGAGGAGGTGGATAAAGGGGGTTTGTTGATTACCTTCGAGCATGTTCTTTATGAGCACGCTGCGCTCGACGATGTCCTTGGCTGTATGGAACTGTTCGTTGTCGGAGGTGACGAGAAGGACCATTTTCGTGGATGAGGGGGCAGAATGAAAGAAGGGGGCACTCGGACAAGCACTACTAAATAACGCTCTTGTTGTGGCTGACTCGCTCCACACATGTTCACCGGTCCCTTTTCGATTCTCGGTTCGTCCGTCGTATCGCTCCGTTTCTTCCTTGACCGCTTTCTCCAGGCTCAGTCCGCACCGCAACGAAACGCGCAGGCGGAACCGTGCGCAACCACGGCGGCTCTCCTGGAAAACGCCTCGGTCTCAAGAAATTCTCAGGTCCGCCGCTGTCTCCGGTTTCCTCGCCGTCGCTTCACCCGTCCTAGACCAGCATGTCGTCCCCGGAAACATAATCGTCCGTCAACGAGGAACACAGTTCCATCCCGGTCAGAATGTACGAATCCCACCCCGTCTCTGCCTCCCTCCTCACGTGCTCCAGGTCGCAATGGGCCGTGACCACACCGTATATGCCACCGTCCCGGGCTACGTCCGATTCTACAAGCAAAAATGGATGCGGTCCGAACGCAAGTTTGTCGGCGTGGTCCTCAATCGCGGAGAAAAGCTTCCAAGGGATGAGGAAGCCCTCGGGCGAAGCAGATACTGTGGGCTAGTAAATCTGACAGCACTCCAAGCGTGACGTTACCGTTTCTTGTATCTACTTCACTCGATATCATTTACTACATGCCTCGCGAGCTTAGTATTACCGCCCTGAAACTTTCAGGTATGTACCACTCGAGGCTCGGTTTTCTTTCACTCAGCACGTCAGAGGTCCCCTCCGAGGACACGATCATTGCCCTCGCAAAGGAGCTCCTCGACTCCACGGTAGCATGGAAGAAGGGGAAATCGTTTGGCAAAGTCCTCACTTTCAAGGGACCCGCAAACTGGCACTGTCGAGTCAGCGAACACACAAAGGAGGATGCTACCTTTGACGAATTCTGGGGAAGGCTAGGCGTAAACAAGGCAGCAAACGAGAAACAGTCGGACATCCACCCCGACCTCCATTCCCAATCGCTCACGCTTGCTACCAGGTTCATCGCGCCCCTCAAGAAAGTGGCCCAGGTCAAACACATTTCCGAAACCCAATCAATCTGGACCCTTTACTATAGGTTCCCGCCCCCCGTCTCCCCCCGTGTCTTTACCGTGCTTCAGACCGTCCACTTGGTCGGGTCGTCTCCAAAGTCAGGGTGAGAATCTTGCCATCGAAACCTTGCCATCTTCCAATGTCGCGGACACAGAATCATCGTTTCCATCCCCATCGACCTGTCCGCGGACGAGGAGCTTAGAAAGATAGAAGAGAAAGGTACCAAGGGGAGATACGTATCCGTAGAACGCCTCCTCGAACTTGACGACGGAAAGGTCGAGTGGCGAATGGCCACTTCTAGCGTGCCAGGTGGCAGCATTCCCTCCTTTGTCTCCGAGAGCACCATGCCTAGCCAGATTGCAGCCGTATGCGTCTCTCTCAGTTACCTCCCCTGTGATTCACTTTGACCACAGGATGTCCCACATTTTCTCAGGTGGTTTCACACTATCCGCGAGAAAGGTGATAAATGACCACCACTTTCCGTTCAATCAAACACTCGCTATTAACTTGTAGAGTCTTACGCGAGTTCGAGATACCTTTCCACTATCGCATCGATCAGTGAAATCCCCTTCATACGAACGAATGCCCTTGCCTTCCCAGTTGGTCACTGCTTGCTTCCACACAAGTACCTCGTGTTCTCTCGTTCCACCATAGTGTTCTACGAACTCGTCGCCAAAAATTTCGCGAGCAACACTGTCCGATCTCATCATTTTTGCAGTCGCTGCTTCCAGTGATGTTGGGAGCATGACAACCTGTTCGGGTTATGGCTGGGCTGTGAGTCATCAAGCCAATAACTCGAACAATCAAGCACTTGCCTCTTTCCGGGAGGAAGCGTCCTGAAGCGTGCTTACTGGCGGTGTCGTCAGTTTCATTTGTCTCTCAATACCCCTCAAGCCCAATTTGAAAATAGCACTGAGGGTGTAGTATGGGTTCATGTCTGCTCCTGGCACCCTGACTTCAAATCTCGTTGCCGCTGGAGGGACTGAAGGGGGTGATATGATGCGGACTGAACATCCTCGCGAGTCGTATCCATATGTCACGGCGTTGGGGGCCCAGAACGCTTCTCCCCCAACAAGGCGCTTATACCCATTGATGGTAGGGACAAGCTATGCCAACTGTGAGCGTTTGTCTCAATCAGCGGCACCAAACTAACTTACCATCGGCATCACTGAATGAAATATCAGACATCTTCACCGAACCCCATGATAAGACCAAACTTACCATCAGGTAATCCAGCCAGTAATCCAGCCAGGAATTGCTCTGCGCGCAAAGAGATGAATTTAGTGTCTTCAAAAGTGGCACCCGGACGCCCGTTGGGATTTTGAGGGTCCGAATACGCAAAGATATTCAACCCAGAAACATCTTGGAGCGAAACATGAGTGTGCCTTCCGGGCGATAAACCCGTCTATCCACAGTATACATTCTAGGTGGCTCACCCACTACATCCAGGCAACTGATTACATGTCACGATTGAGATTTCGTGAGGCTGGGATAAGTCACTTACATTTCCCCAAGGCTTCGCCATAAAACTCGGCATGACCGCATGCTTCATCCCGATGCTCTTCGCCAGGAATTTGAACAGTATGGCATTGTCAGCCATGCGTGAGGCTGAATTGTAGGCTAATGCAGTCTCCAGCACTCCCGGGCCGGTTTCGGTGTCTGCGCCGTGTGAGCATCTAACGTAGCTGCTGAAAGCGTCGTCACGTACGGTGTCCCTCTATTTCGATCTGGAACTTGATGCTTTCGTCAAATAACTCGTCGAAGAACGCCTGGTTCAGCTGGGTACGAAGAAGGGAGTATCCATGCACTTTTGATTATTGCTAATTCAGACCGGGCTAGAGCTGAATGGAACCAACTGACTTCCTGGAGTGAGTGGTTGAAGCCCGGAGAACTTTTTCTGAGCGGCAGATTCGGCCGTCTCTGTGGTTATATGTCAGCGTAAGGTGCATACTTCATGATCAGTGCACCTTTGAAGTTGAAATACTGGCTATCCTGCATAAGTACAGCACCCCCGAGTTAATAATGAAACTCGCCTCGTACTCCACACCCGCAACACACTTGAGACCCATCTCCATGGCATGCTCACATGTCAAACGAAGGACACCACGCGGGTCAGCGCACAAGGGCTTCAACGAGACTGGATCTAAAAAGGAGACGAGAAAGAAGGGTACGTTGTTTTCCCATGGGATCCTACGGTATGTTGAGAGGTCAACTTGAGCCAAAACATCTCGGTAACCATTTCCTCGGTTAGAGATTGCAAGTTCGCGAGTGTAAACGGCATCATGGATATCCCAACCGCTACGAGGGACTAAACATACCGAGTCACCGATGAAGAGAGGAACAGTGAACTGACAAGATGACACTGCAAAATCCAAAACCGCCTGAAGCCACCGCACTTAGGAACTTGGCCTTTGACTGCGAGGGCTTAGTTGATGAGGGAGAAGTGATTTCAATCGCGCTCACCATATATTTTCCTCGGAGAACACCGTCCACTGAACCAAGATATTAAGGATCTCGACCGCGATAAGGCTGGAATTACCATCTATCCCTGCAAGACAAGATCAAAGCGGGAATAGTAGATATTGAAGGCTGTGACCAACCTGCTACTTTAATCTTGGTATCATCTTGTAGGATATGTTCAAGATCCTCGAGTGACTTGGGTGCATGAATTGTGTCTGTGGTATCCGCCATGAAGGTACAAGATACGAACCGTGGTGCCAGAGCTGGAAGTAGTTGGATATTATTCACTCGTTCATTCGGACATGAACGGCAAGGATGGGTTATCGCCACCAAATAACTCTGTCAATCCCTGCCCAAGTCTCTTGTCTCTCTTTTACCGATGCTCAACAACTCCTTGTGGGTTCAGGTAAGGCCGGTTGTTCCTTATGACACCTCTCCTGACTGTGCACTGGATGCGTAGACGACGGTTCCGTCCGTCTTTACAGTCTAGACACATCCAAAGTTCTCAAAGCGCTACGAGGCTTACGTCCGATATCCTCCGTCGCCTTCCAACCCGGGTCTCCTGCTGCTGACTTTTGGGTTGCATCTGGCCGACAGGTGAGCGTGCGGTCACCGCCTTGTCCCTGTTGTTCACAGCGTTCTTCTGGTGCTGCTCAAGGCATTGCTGTTTTCTTTGGCGACGGACAAGCTTATCTTGACGTCCTCGGATGCGTTGCAGTCGCTGGACATAGGTAATGATGACGACGATAATATAGGCGAAGTGAGGGTGACACTCGGAGATTTGAGCTAGCTGACATCGATCATTAGCTCTCCATAAACGTAAAAGGGACCAAGATGGCGTTTTGCACGGACTCAGGATCAGTAGGGACTGTTGATTTACAGACCAAGGAAATTATGCGAATGAAACAATGCCACACCAACGTAAGTGCTTCGCTCCACTCAGATCGATCCTTCATTCTTATTTTCAGGTGTGCGGTTCAGTCCGATTTGTTCCAGACCGTCCAAGTGAACTTGTCAGCGGGGGGTACGATTATGCGCTACTGCATTTCGACCTCTTGCACGGAAGCTTAATTTCTCGGGACGACCTGAGTTAGCCCTCAATATCACCGAGGCGGGTCTGTACTGATCGAATCTCGTGCTCAGCAGTGATCCCTTCGTCCGGAGTATCCTTGTCACCACCGTTCATAGTCTCTCTATCGATATCACCAAGTGGGATAATAGCTGCGGGCACCGCTGACGGCCGCTTGTATATTGGTACCAGCGGCGAAAAATCATCGGCGGCCCCAGGTGGTCGACAAAGACGACAACGCAGATGGAAAGGGTTGCACATGGACGGCAAAATCGTTGCAGATATTGCCGAAGGTCCTATTGTTGGCCTGTATGTTTAATGTCCCAGTCTCCAGGAGGATATTCATCCCTCTTTTACACAGAGCTTTCACTGAATCGCGAGAGTTGCTGACCTGTACACTCCTCGGTAAGGTCACTCAATACCGAATCTGTGGGTCAACCGCTGGTGGCACACTTGAATTGGTACCTCAGTGGACAATGGAAAGCAATGATAGTTATAAGGTGAACTCGATCGTATGTTCGGGAGGGTCCATTGCCATAGGAGGATTCCAGAAAGATGGGACGGGTGTCATTGAAGTATACGCTACTTGTGTGCCGTAAATCAAAGTGTTGGGCTAGACAAGCGATCCTAGGAATGGAATCAGTCTTTATTGTCTTCAAGCTCAGAAATTCGCCGCAGGTAAGTATCCCTTTCCCTCTTGAGTCTCTCCAAGTATTTTTCGTCGGACACGCGTTGGCCGAGCATGGAAAGTATGCGATCCATTACCGAGAGCGAGTTGGGTTCAACAGAGGTGTGTTGCATCGCCGCAGGCGGAGAAAGCTTTGCCAAAGAACTTTGGTTATCGACGGAACCATGTTCCATCTGCTGAGATGGGCTTGCATAGACGTAGCGTATTCGGGAAGCGTTGAACTCGTTGCAGCACCATTGGAGAAGTGTACACGTCAGTGCACCCGTTATAAGACCAGGTGCCAGACCACGTCTGCCCCCTGAGGAGAGATAAGAAACCGGACGAAAGCTTGGGGATGCATGGCGTACGTTTCCATGCATTGAGGAAGCAGCCCGAAAGTCCGCCACTTATTCCGGAGTCCAGCAAACGCGATGTTCGGATGTCAGCCCAAGACAGACAAGCCGGCGACTCTTCGGATATTGATGTTAAATTGCCAGAGAACCTTTGTCTGCGCAGCTGATATTGTTTTCCAGGGTGCGTTGATACCAGGAAGGGGCTAACTACATATTCCCGTACACCTGTGGAAAATGTAAGTTGATCAATGAATGGCAGGAGTCGTCGGGAACGCAACTGAAAAATGTCACGGCAACGATTCCGCTGTTGACCCCCGAGTAGAGGAAGAATTTGCTTGATGTGCCATACTTGAGGCCGCCATAAAGCCCAGCGACCACTCCACAAACAGACGCTGGAGGACAGAAAGTCAGAGAACATGTCTATATGCTGGCACAAGGGACGGACTCGCATGTTACAGCGACGCCTTTGAGGACTGTCTGTGGCGCTGACGGGTCCATCGTAGTAGTAAATGTATCAGACATGCAATCATGACCCAATTTTCAAAGGCCCAGTTCTGCTGCCCGTCATGCCAGAAGACCACACTGCTCGATGCCATGGCCCGCCGCAGCAACGATCGTTACTACCACTGTCGTGTTTTTGTGGTACTTTCATACAGCATCGCCCATAATGATGCAGCACATGCCCGGAACTCCACACCTGGTTCCATGCGTCCAAAGTGCACCAATAGCACTGAGGTCAACCCTCATCAATCCACCATCGCCCGTGATTGAGACACTCCAAGTCCTTGTTTATATAGAGTGGCTGGAGAACGTGCCGGGTGTTTTGGGGTCTTGACCATGATTGCCAACTACTGGACGGAGGGCTTGTCTCAACATAGCAACAGGGTGAGGCCCGAAGGTGGCCGGTTCACCCTGGTCAGACGCGAGGGATTTATCACAGAGAAAAGCGCCGGTGTAACTACGACAATAGTGCTGTTTACTGGAGGGTCAAACCACATATTCGTAATATTCGTCAGACGCGTGGCACGTGATATTCACGTGAACATAGTTTGGACTTGGCCGTCACGAATCATCATGACAAGGGAGTTACAATCGAAAGATCTTCAGGAATGCATGTATGGAAAAACCATGTCTTTTACTCTTCCGTGGACGTTGACACCGAAATTGCACAGAAATCTTATACGAAAGATGACAACTATCATTGACCCAGCTGACGACTATCTCACCATCACAGCTGCCGAAGAGCAGATGAACGCTAATTATGCCAGATCAAAGAAAGAGAATGATGAGGCATACGCCAATCTTAAATGTGTGTAATACTTTCATGCGCGATTGTGTTCATGAAATTACAAATTGACAGCTCTATCTCGTTTGTTGGACGCGGCACGGAAATCGTCGACACGACCATCCAATGTCCCGACAATGGAACAGCACGCTGCGCGGGTAAATGAATTCGACGCATCGCGTATATCTCTTGCAAAGGCCATACGAGATGCTGAGAACTCACTGGCGAGCAAGGAAGCTGAACTCACTGCACTGAAAGAGACCGCGCGAAAGCTAGAGGAGTCTGATCCAGCCAAGGATCACCAACGCGAGTTGGATGGCTTGGCGTGAGCTTGAGCTGTGTTCAACTTGATGATGACTCGCTGATGTACCTTCACCCAGGTTACGTCTAAAGATATATAAAGGAATCGGATTTAAGCCTGTGTTACACGAGGACGGGCAGGTGGCAAAGATGCTTATCTGTGAGTCGTCGTTTTTGTGGATTGTGGCAATGCCCAACAAAATGTACAATTAGGTGGGGAGTCTGGGGATGTTCACTGTGCGATGCCTGGTCCGAACGAGTTTGAAAAAGCAGAACTGGTCTGGGGTTTGACGACGTCGTGACATCTTATCCTGCAGTAATTTATATTGCTGTGATCGGTCTCTCTTATGATATCCAAATGGATAGAAAGGATGCAACGATACCTGCGAAAATGAGTAGTATAGAATAATTATGCACATGTAGAATTTAATGAAGACTCCCATTCAGGGTTTCGGTGGTATCGCAAGACAGTATAGAGTGGACCTGTGCTGTCTGTTTGACAACCCATATTTTCTTGTCTCTCGACTTCTCACCCATCTCTCGTACTTTAGCTTCAATCGCGTTCTTTTTGACCTTGAGTTTGTGGGTATGAAGATCTTGATAAATGCTTTCGACGAGGAAAGTGAGATTAGGGGTGGCGAGATCGGTTATCTTTGCGAGCAATATGCCTAGATGAGCCTCAGGAAAAACTGTTTTTGGCGTGGAGTTCATCAGGCGCTTGGAAGCTGATGGAGCCGCGGTACCATGAATCATGCTGGGCAAAGGCGGAATAGCGAAAGACGTGCTTTGGGGGCTCAAACCTTCCTTAGGAATGACCGACGCGAAAGTAAACGGGTCGATAGGATATTGCGTGTCTGGCGTAAAATCGTCATTAATTCGGTTGCAGATACAAGGTAAAGACCTTACCATTCAGCAACTGCACACGATATACTTTGAAAGCATCATGTTCACAATGGCCAATGTGCGTTTCCCAGAATGGGCCTTTCGTGTAGGGTACGAGTGGCACCACCACTTTTCTCTTCTTGTCCGAACGTCTCTCAGTGTTTTCGACTTTCCGCTTCGTTGGAGGGGTGGACAGATCCGACGGTGGGGGTGGCGAGTCACCGAGGTTGAGGGGTGGCCGAAATTCTTCGTCATCCTCAACTAGCCAGCTATCTAGATCCGAGTCCGCATCTTCAGCGTCTGGTTCATCATCATCTCCATCATCTATCACATCATCCGCCTCATCCGGGCCTTCGTCCTCCCATTCTTCCCCACTATCATATCCATAGTCACGGGCCAATGCATCACGCTCAAGTGGTGTGCGCGGACCCACTATACGAGAGTTACGGGTCCATGTTCCATAATACCCGGGGCGAGAGTCTTCGTGAAAGATGAGAACTTTGGCTGGGAAGATCTGGCGGTCTCGGAGTAGGGAAAGTAAATGACGGACTTGTGCCGGATCGCCTGCGATTTCGGCATCGTTGAGTTGCGACATGGTATCCCGGACGTTGCGAGGGTTATATATCTTGAAGGAGGACGCCTTGCGCGTTCTCAGATAAGGTTCCAGACTGCTCTGGCAAAGCTCCCGTACAAACTCCCGTAAAGCAACGGGGGAAGCTGAGACCACTATCCTTTTGGATAGCACCCCAGGGCCTGGAACTAGTTGCATCGGTGTGTCATCAATCACGATAGCTTCTTCATGAGTTGCGCCGGTCATTCGATTGCACGCCCTCCTTTTGCCTTCCAAGAACCAATTGTACGGTGCGAGTTCTGCCCCCTTCTTTGACACGAATGGCTTGAACATCCTTTGAAAATCATTATCCGACAAAGGGCCAGCAAAGGCATTCGAGTCTTCGGTGGGTGTATCCCGAGTGCAAAGTTTGGCCTTTCCAAAGAAGTTAGCCATGATAGAGCGAGACCGGTCCTGGGCTTCTTTCTGTTTCTTTTCTTTTTCTGCTTTTGCCGTCCGTCTCTCTTCTCTGTCTTTGATCTGTGATAACAGCTAAACACCGCGGGAAAGGAAAATGGAAACAATAAGCAAGTGGTGATGAATTACCTTCGCAGCCTTCTCAGGGTCGGTAGTCTTTTTCGTACGTCCTTCTGGTGCAAGGTTCAAAGAAAGCTGTAGTAATACCGGAAGCATGCCTCGGCTGAGACACAGGGAACAAAGATGTAAAGGGGCTCACCTTTTCGTCATTGACCACCTCTATAGGTGCATCTTTCAGCATGTGATCTTCTGAGGGATTATCGTCATTTCCCGGTTCGGATTGATTGATACCTTTCTTAGGAAACTTGGAGATGCCTTTTGGATCGAGGATGGCGTCTCGTTCGACTTGGGAAAGGCTTTCGAAGGTTGCACGCAAGGTTGCACTTGCCTAGTAACTGTCAGAAGTCATGTTTGCAGCATAGAGTGAAAGTGATCGTGTACCTGGATACGCTCGGTCAGTCTTGCGTCCGCACTCTCTCTAGCAGATTTTGGTAGCCAGTCTTTATAGGTGTCCTGTACTTCCCACCGCCAAACACAAACAGCCGCGGGAAGTTTCTGACCCGAGGGACAGTCAAGACCGTAGTTTATCCTAGTCATCAACGCCCTAATTGCGTACTCCACCACCGGAAGGGGAAGGATGGATTCAAGACTCGAATAGTGAGCATCTTCGACTCCGTTGGGACCTGGGAGTAAAATTGAACGGATCTGTTTGGCCAGAGGAACAACAGCCTTATCGCTGGGTTGGGTTGGCAAAATTTGTAGGAATACTAAATCGATGGCATACCTCTCGAGAGACAGTTTAACTATGAGTGGTTTGTGTTCCTCGGGTATTGAGTTAAGAGGTTGGTCTTGGTTCCGCACACGCAAGTCAAGCATCTCACGGAATTTCACGATTTCTAGTTGCAAATTAGGGTAGGTGACGGGAAACAGGACAAGCCTACCCTGCATGGTCTCTGAAGCCTTCTCGAAAGAATGTGGTTTTTGTTTGAAGATGACTTTGCCGTTCTTCAACTCAGCGATGGGATCTTTGTGTGCGAGTGATTCACCACCCAATGCCATGCATGGTGATTAGGACAACTCACTGGACGGTGCAAACGCGCCAGAGGAAGCTAATACGCGTTCCTCAAGGAGTTATACACGCTTTTTGTTGTTGTACTCACCGGCGTTTGGGACGGGGAACGTCATGATGGGCGGACGTGATTGAAGGGCCCGGTGTGCTCGATGTCGCGACAGGGTGGGGGTTGTGGGAATTGCTTTGTCATACGCGACATTTAGTCACGCGTTTTCGACGCGTCGACTAGTTTGCGATGGCTTTCTTTCATCAGCCTCAGCAAACCAAGACATCTAAACAGCAGACAGTTCCTGCATTGCAGCCATGGGTTGAGAAATAGTGAATACCCTTCTCTCTACATCACTGCTGATCTGACCACACCGTCAGCCGTCCACGGACGATAGACGACATCTCAGCCCAAGAACACACCGTGACAGTGTTGCGCAAGGCCCTGTCTTCTACCAACGTCCGTCTGCGTTTCTCTGGCTGCTCCGTCCCTTTGATCATTTCTACAGCTCCCTCATATGCTGTTCTATGGTCCCCCAGGAACGGGAAAGACATCCACAATTCTTGCATTGTCACGACAGCTGTTTGGGTGCGTGACTCGCTGGCTGCTGATCGTTTTTCGTTTCAACTCATCGTTCATTTGCAGTCCAGACAACTTCCGCGAGCGGGTACTTGAACTGAACGCATCAGACGAACGAGGCATATCCATCGTAAGAGAGAAAATAAAGGCATTCGCTCGACAGACGCCGAGAGCACAAAAAACTTCCTCGGATGGCAACGCATATCCGTGTCCACCGTACAAGATTGTCATCCTTGATGAAGCTGATTCCATGACTCAGGACGCGCAGGGTGCCTTGCGACGCATCATGGAGACATATGCGCGAATAACTCGCTTTTGTCTCATTTGTAACTATGTCACGCGGTTCGTGCACTTCGATTCGTTTTTTTGGCATCTCAAAGACGATTTCATACAGCATCATCGAGCCCCTGGCATCGCGCTGTTCCAAGTTCCGATTTACTCCCCTAAGCTCGTCATCGACGTCGTCTCGACTCATGCACATCGCCACTGCGGAACAAGTCGATGTCACTCCTGAAGTCGTAGCCACTCTCATAGACACTTCTAATGGTGACCTTCGCCGGTCAATAACATATCTACAATCAGCTTCTCGACTGTCTGCATCGACAATTCCTCCAATACCAATCACCCCACGAGACATTGAGGAAATCGCTGGAGTGGTTCCAAACGCAGTTGTGAATAACTTTGCACGGATCCTCGGAATTGACATTGAGGGCGACGTACAAATGGATGATATCCCAACAGATGCAAAGAGAGAAAGCTTCGTCACTATCCAGAGGGCGGTTAGATCTATTATGCGGGAGGGTTATTCTGCTTCGCAACTACTCTCACAGGTCAGCGGAGCGGTCGTGTCCCCTTGTAAAGTACTCACGAGCCCACCAGTTGCATGACAAAATTGTTGTCCACCGGACATTACCCGCACGACAGAAGACCAAATGTGTAGTAGCCATCGCCGGAGCTGACAAGGCGCTCTGTGATGGTGCGGATGAAGAGCTCTGGACACTTGAGGTTGCCTTGGAAATCCACAAGGCCTTGGTATAAATAACCTCGCTTGCCGGTCTACACAATCAAAAGATTCGAAACACAACATATACAGCTTACAATGAAAGCACGGTTGATTCGGGTGTGTCATGTACACAAAAACAAATGGAACAAACAGACACGAAACGACGATCAAGCAATACTGCTCTATGTGTACATCTATCCGCTCACCGAATACCGGACGTTGCCTTTTGCAGAGCTCGTTTAATGCTAAGTTGTGCTTTCCTGAGCTCATCTGCTGTAGAGTCCTCGATCTCCAGCTTCTCTAGTGCACGGGCAAGCTCTGCTTCCACCTGTTGCTTGGCTCCACGCTTGAGCTTCATACCAATCTCCGGTGACGTAATGGTCCCCTCGACTTGGTGAACGTACGCCTCAAGATCGGACTTTGCTTCGTGGCGTGAGGAGAATTCCTTATCGGCTTGCTTGTATTGTTCAGCGTCCTTGATCATCTGATCAATCTCTGCAGCAGACAAACGGCCAACCGAGTTGGTGATGCCTGGAAGGGGCTGAGTACGAGATATATATATACTAATTGTCGACGTACTGATGGACGCTTTGCGACCAGATGCACGGTCCTGAGCCGAGACCTTCAGGAGACCGTTTGCATCAACCTCGAAAGTAGTCACTAGCTCAGCTTGACCGCGAGGCATGGGAGGAATGCCGGTAAGCTCGAATTCACCGAGCAAACGGTTGTCACGGCATTGGGTGCGCTCACCCTCATACCTGACGAAGAAGATGAGTACTCAAGATTCATCCATGCTACTGTATCAAGGCTTACACTGGAAAAGTGACGGTAGTTTGGTTGTCCTCGACGGTGGTGAACGTTCTTGACTTGTTGGTAGGAATGGGGGTATTCCGAGGAACGACAACTCCAAAAACATCACCTTGCATAGCTACACCGAGTGACAGAGGGGCGACGTCGAGTAAAAGGAGGTCAGCAGTTTTGTCAGAAGTCTGACCCGTGAGCACAGCGGCCTGGACGGCAGCTCCATAGGCCACCGCCTCGTCGGGATTGATCGACTTGTTCAATTGACGGCCACCGAAATACTCAGAAACGAGAGACTGAATTTTTGGGATGCGAGTTGAGCCACCGACGAGCACGATGTCGTCAACCTTTTCGCGTGGAATCTTGGAATCTTTGAGGACTTTCTCAACGGGTTCAAGGGTTGATTTGAATGATGCAGCGTTGATTTCCTCAAAGCGAGCGCGGGTTATATTTGCGGAGAAGTCTTCGCCCTTGGATCATTATGAGGCAAGTGAGTACAATTGGCGTGGCTACAACGGACCTGATACAGGGAGTCCACTTCGACGGTTGTTTGAGCTACACTTGACAGAGTGCGCTTGGCGCGTTCACAAGCACTTCTCAGGCGTCGGAGAGCACGGGGATCCTCAGATATATCGTGTTTAGTCTTGCGTTTGAACTCGTTTTTGAAGTGTTCTAGAAGTGCATTATCGAAGTCCTCACCACCCAAGTGAGTGTCACCAGCCGTAGCCTTTACGGCAAAAACTCCACCACTGATATTAAGAAGAGAGACATCGAAGGTTCCACCACCAAGGTCGAATATCAACACGTTCTTCTCGGCTTTTGATTGACGATCGAGACCATAGGCAATAGCTGCTGCGGTGGGCTCATTGATGATGCGAAGGACATCCAGACCAGCAATGGCACCAGCGTCCTTAGTAGCCAACCGCTGGGAATCGTTGAAATAGGCCGGCACGCTGTGAGAAAGTCATTGAAAGGGACACACGCGATCGCATAACCGACTCACGTGACGACAGCCTTTTTAACTGTCTTGCCCAGTTTGGCCTCTGAGATCTCCTTCATTTTGGTTAGCACCATTGATGAAATTTCCTGAGGCGTAAAAGTCTTTTCTTCTCCCAGATAGTTGACCTTGATCAAAGGGGATCCCTCCTTTTCGACAACCTCAAACGGCCAGTGGGCCATGTCCTAGAAATCGATGGATATGAATGCTTCCGCAGGAAGTGAGAATATAACTACCTTCTTGACGTCGGGATCGCTGCGGAGATGGATCAGAGCTCGAGTGATATTCCGTTCTGAGTGACCCACTCGTAACGACGGCCAATCAGCCTTTTCGCATCGAAAACGGTGTTGCGAGGGTTCATGGCGGCCTGATTCTTGGCCGCATCGCCGATCAGACGCTCCTCAGATGAAAAGGCGACATATGACGGTGTGGTCCGGTTGCCCTCTGCGTCGATAGATCGGTATCATGGCTAGATATAGAGGTAGACACTCACGGTCGTTGGCGATGATTTCGACCCGATCATTTTGCCAGACACCAACACACCTGAAGCGATATGAGCACGGAGAACGATCGCCAGGTATGATGCATTACGAGTAAGTTGTGCCAAGATCGATGCCAACAGCGCCGTCAAAGGAGTCGTCTTCCATTTTTGGGGGGGATTTTTGGTCGGGGGCTGGTGTCGCGATGGAGGCAGGAAGAGCAAGACTTGGAAAGAAAAAAAAACGATAGCGCTGAGGTAAGCCCATCCATCTTGGAAGAAAAATTGCACCGCCACTAGCCCGTACTTTCCTGAACTATGGCGTTGAAGTCGCTCACAGCAACGAAATGTCTACCGAGACTAATCAGGTCGATGTACACCGCGCCTGGAGGTGAAATGACCCTGCAATCTCGGGAGGACTGGCGGCTCATGCAGGAGAACAGGGCTCGGTTCAAGCTTCTTTGTGCGCATATTTCTTCTGCTGCTGTTTCTGAGGCTTAGCCACGACTGCAGTCGACTTGTTTAGCGAGCATGGGTCCACCCAGACTCGGGAAAATACATATCAACCACACCATGCATATACCCGTGCAGCTGGTCCCGCCCACGCCACCGTATCCGCACTCATCGCCGCCGGCGCGCATCTTGGACACACGAGATCACTCATGAATCCAAACTTCTTGCCATATGCATTTGGAGTCCGTGCCGGCCTCACCATCATTGACTTAGATCAAACTATCCCGCTTTTACGGCGAGCAGCTAGCGTTGTACGAGCAATCGCTCTGCGTGGAGGCACCGTGCTTTTCGTCGGCACTCGCCCAGACCTCCGAGATATCGCCCGTAACGCAGCACGCAAGCTGGAAGAACATGGCTATTACATCGGAGAACGATGGCTACCTGGAACCCTCACGAATAGAAGGCAGCTCTTTCCATCCGGCAGCCAAAAGTATCTTATCACCCCTGACCTTGTCGTCTTCCTTAACCCAATGGCAAACATGAACGCAGTACGTGAATGTGCTATACAGCATATTCCAACGGTTGGCATCGTTGACTCCAACGTTGATCCTCGGATTGTCATGTACCCTATTCCGGCTAACGATGAAAGCACGCGCACTGCCCAATTGATATCCGGAGTTCTTAGCGTCGCCGGGAGGGAAGGTATCCTTACCCGACATGGACAAGAGAAGGAGTCGGAGCGTCAAAGAGATCGGATGATGATTTTAGAAAGGCTCTCGGGTCCAGGAATGTGAATGCGACTCGAATATCCGTCTCATAAACTATTTAAATCCCGCCTGTTCTGCTTGCACATCGAACCAATACTCTGAGCCACTCCTTAGCATGTAACCACGCAAAAACGTCGACGGACTTACGTTCTGCCCCAGCTAGAGCCCTGATATTCCCGCCCAGCTTGTTAATGGTCTCAATATACTCGTCTTCCTCCACGCTATCGAACACGATGCCACCCCCGGCTTGGAGATACGCAATGCCATTCTTAAATGTCATCGTCCGAATAGCAATGCATGTGTCCATGGCATCTTCTGCAAAATCGAATCGGCCCACAGCTCCAGCATAGACACCACGTCTTTCCTGTTCCAGACCTGATATAATCTCGATCGCCTTTATCTTCGGTGCGCCAGAAACGGTGCCTGCAGGAAAAATGGAACGAAAAGCGTCGAATCTGCGGTGATTGTGCTCCAAGATCGTCACCATTGCCCTCAGCGGATATTTTTCACTTACCTGGTTAGGCCGTCTCGCAATACTCCTGATACTTGTGAGGTGAGATGAATAACGTGACTGAATTTTTGGACCTGCATGAGGTGGTCGACCTTGACAGTCTCTGGTTTGCACACCCGATTGACATCATTTCGTGCGAGATCAACAAGCATGATATGCTCTGCTCTGTCCTTCTCCGATGCAGCTAGTTGTTCTGCTAGTGAGTCGTCCTCTACACTCTCATGAATTCAAACACAACCGAGCAAGGACTGACGAGACGAACCATCAAGTGTTTGACCTCTTTTCGTGGTACCCGCAATGGCATGATTATACACCTTGTTGGCCTCCACTTTACAGAGCGTCTCCGGACTAGCACCAACGATCTGGATATCTCCGCAATCCAGGTAGAACATGTACGGACTCGGGTTCACCTGGCGAAGGTGCCGATACGCGTTGAAGGGATGAATGTCTGTCGGGCGCGCAAGTCTTTGCGACGGAACAGCCTGAATGATATCACCCGCGACGATATGCTCCTTCAGTCGGGTTACAAACCCTTCGTAACCTTCTTTTCCAACGTTTGAGACAGCCTCGTTTCCCAGTCGGATTGAAGCTTGGGGGACTTCCGGGGCAATGGAGGAAACGAGAGCTTTGGCAAGTCGTCGCACTTTGGACTGTGCGGTCTGGTACACGAAGGATAGATTTGCTGTTCCTGCGTCCTTTGGATAGAATACATGCGAGACGACCTTGATCTTTTGGAAAAGATGGTCATATATAAGTAGGGTATCCGCCATCATGAAGACAGATTCCGGGATACCGAGAGGGTCATGCAGACTCCGAGCAGTTTTCGGTTCAAAATATCGGATGCAGTCATAAGAAACGTAGCCTATAGCACCACCGCTGAATGTCGAGATTTCGGGGATTTTGATGTACTGGTATGCTGAAAGCTCTTTCTGGAGAGCCACCATGGGATCCCCGGTAACTTCTTCATTAAGACCAGTCTTGACGACCTTGATTGGATCTGCAGAGGCTGAGCCAGCCTTCCGCAGTCTGAGGGAGTTGCAGCGCACCTGCACCAATGAAACTGTATCTAGCAATGTTCTCTCCGGCGATCACTGATTCCAGCAGAAAGCTGTATTTAGAGTCTTTCGCGATACGAAGATATGCCATGCATGGGGTGATGAGATCTGCAGGAAGCTGGATGAAGATTGGTATACAATTTCCTCGTTTCTCCCGAATAATGAGCTGCTCCACTGTCGCGAGCGGTGGATACGCATTCAACTTCTAGATGAACGAGGGACACGGGTGACAATGGTGATAATGTGGCGCCCACAGCAACTCACCTGCGGATCCATCGACGTGGTTTTCGAGTGACTCAGAGGGAGACAGTAAATTCCACGACGAGATGAGGTTAGGATTCTTCGGATGCAGATGATCGCTTATGGTCACTACCAACAAATATCATCGTCATCATACTCGCAACACAGCGCTCTACCTCCGCCTGCCCGTCGCAAAACCCACGTTAGACTGTATTTCTCCCGCTCATTGAAGCACTGTAGCGACAAGGCCAGTCACTTGGGTCTGACCATTGATTTGATGGGATTATCGTACTCACTGATCCGTCTTTTCTCAGTCACTGGCCGGTGATGATCACGCCGAGGTTCTCGTGCGACCAGACAGACGATACAGTCATTGTGTCGCTCTATTGCCCTTCAGTTCGGGTAAGCCCCAGACAGTGACATTGCCCCATCATCGCAGCTGGTATCCAGGCATCCGATGTCGAAATAGATGTTGATGATACATTGTTGACCATCCACATCAGCCCTTATTTTCTTCGCCTGCACTTTCCTCACGCAGTTGTCGAAGATAACAGTTCGATGGCACATTACGATCCAAATACTGGGTACTTGATCATTACTTTGGCCAAGGCTGTCAAAGGGCAGATTTTTGCAGACTTGGATCTTCTGGCTAAGTTGCTAGCCCCTCGATCATCACAACTTCCCCCTGCGCCATCGATAGAGGTTCTCGAATCACCACCAGGCGAAGATGACGTCGGCGAAGTCTCCCGGCGTGCAGCGCAGTTAACTCTCGAAGAAAAGGATGAATTCACGAGAGGTGGAAAAGTCTAATTGAATAGTCCAGGTTCCGACTAACATACGTAATTTAGCTGCTGAAAACGACTGGCAAGTACCTCCGACCATCCCAGAAGCAGAACTGGGGCTCCATTCCCCCAGGAGATATTATGGCTTTCTCAACAAGTATACCGGCTACTTCATACATATTGCCCACACTGAAAACGAGGTCAACGAGCTGGGAAACAATGCAGAAAGGTGTGATCCCGATGACAGGCGGAACCTCCGAATAACACATGAGAATGGCAAATGGGACGAAGAACATTATATGTCCGTTGATCACATTTTTTGAATGCAAAGTCAAATCCTACAGTTTTATAGGGCGGATTACGCTGACGACGAGTATATACAAGAGCTCATCGCATGGGAGGATTCCTCGAATAGCTCGGAAGTCGTGTACGCGGAATACGAGAGAATAGAAATGCTTCATCTTCCGCACAAGGAATGTAGGTCCATATTTTCATAAACCGTTGACAGGTGAATGCTAATTGATTTTAGACATAGTAAATGGGGTTCAAGAACGAAACCTGTACTTGACACTAATCACCCTCCTTTTTGCTCATGCCTACGACAAACGAACTACGCTACACGAGCCGACACCAGAGAGCGCCTGGACAATTTGTTCTTTGGTGCCGTCATTTTCGGCGCTCGATCCACCTCCATATACATCCGCGACATCGGACGTCACAGTGGCTTCCCAGTTACTATTCACAGATGCAGAGCTCATCTCCACCTTGGTAGCTTCATACCGGCGCAGCCTTTGCTTTCCTTTATATCGTTCGTTTCAGCTGTTGGAGGCTTGTCAAAGGGACGTCGCTTCCTGCATGGCACAAGGTAGAAGAATGGTAACAAGATCCCTGCTAGAGACGAGACGAATATTGGATCACCACGAGGTTTATTACGTTTACAGCCGAATTTGGCTGGACGATTTTTGCGTGTGGATTCAGACTTGTGGCAGGTAGGCATGACCTGCTTCACGCTGCATCACCAGTCTCCACGGAATTCTAGTGACGACGCACTTCATGGACTAGCAGACAAACTGGCTACTCTACTGGTGCCGAAATGCGCGATTGGGTGGGAGCTTGAGAAACTAGAAGAAGCGACACGCTTCGCGTTCTGTAGCATCAGTGACAGTGACGACGAGTCGACGGAGTGACCTTGGGAAACCTGGAACAAATGTTGACGTTATTTCTTCATAATCAGGTGGTCGATATCGAACATCTATAACCGAATGCGAACATATCGGAAATGGTGAACTGAGTTTTCCGCTAACTTTGTCGATGAGGTGCTGCAAAACTTGAAGCTCGTTGCGCTGCGCGGAATTGCAACCGATCGACATCCGGGTTTCTCCGCGGATGGGAGCAACCATTGAACCAGCCGGTCGCCCCATGATATCGATATAATGCACGTACGTTCTCGCTTGTGTCATCCATGGTCGTGAAGGAGTCAGCAAAGCAAAACCGGCCGTTAGAAGCGATGACGCATAGGTGTATCAGTGACACATGGTGTTCCGCTATATGGGTCCTGTTTCGGTACGTACTTATCGACTGAAAAACGGATCAAGCTGCAAGAGTCCGCGGTCTAATGAATCATTGCAATATGACATGAATAAATCCGAGGAACTTTTTTATGTCGCGTATTCCGTGGCAAAAACTCTAGCTAAAATAACCATCCATTCAGTCAGTTGTCAGTCGTCCTGACATGCTCATCAACTGGGAGAACATCAAAACCACTCTGACCGAGGTCCGCAGGCAGTGTCGCAGATTCATCTAGAGCTGAAGGAGTGAGAAGCGCCTCCGTTTCCTCCGCTCCAGTTGCCGGCGCGATAAGGGTGGTGGGCGAGCGGATGAAAGAAGGTGGTTGGACCAAGTTGTTGAACAAAAACTTCAAGTCTATAGTGAGCTACAGCAAGGTGGTGACAAATTACCGACGAACCGTTCCATAACTGATGAAGAAGACAATGAGCATATTTAAATTTCAGTAAAAAAATCGTCGCTTACACCAATAGAGAGAAGCCCAACACCTGTAAGAGTGATATGGGGAACAGAAGCTGTTCCCAGCCCAGCGCAAGGCTGACCAGCCAGATGGAGAGGGTTCGGCAGGTATCGGTCAAGCTCCTAGCTGTAGCGCTCACGTGTCTGGTGACGCTTAGACCGAAATAGTTGAACAAGGAGATACTGAAAGCAATTACGATCCCAGACCAAAGGACGCTCGGAGTATTGATCATCTGATACCAACCTCTCGAAAGGTCAAAAAAGGCAGAACGAGAAGACATGGATGCCATGAATGGCATTAGGACCAGGATCGTAAGAGTACCAAATAGGCCTTCATAGCCTACTGCAACCAGTGGCGCAACACTCCAGCGGGTCATGATTTTCTCCTCGACAACGAACTGGGTTGCTGTACTACAAGAGACCATGAAAAGTGAGAAGGAAGAGATGGGGGGTGAATTGTCTTACAAGACTTGGGCAAACAAAACGAAAAACACGCCTGTTTAGTGATTGCATCAAAAGATACAAATCTGAGATGATTGATCATACCAACAAGAGCCTTGGTGACATCAACTTGATCGACGGGATGCGGTGCAGTGCTGGCAGGGCGAGCAGTTACCAAATTTACTGCATCCTTGACTGTGTCCTTGATAAGGGAACCACTATAGCCGACGAGTGACACGCCGACCATCACAGTGAGAAGGGAAATCCATCTACGGCGAGTCAAGGAAGCAAGTAAAAAGAAGGAGAGAGACGAACTGGTATAACCAAAGACGACGACGGAGGAAGATCACACTGAGAATTCCGACAAAGAGGACGAGAGCCCCACGTGTCATCTGATAGATGGAAACGGGAGTGTATAAAAGACCAACGTTCATGAGCTGTAAGATATCCCACGAGAAGGTCGAGTCACGGCATTAGCGTTGGACAAGTTCAATAAGGCATGATTGATAACAATGGAAGCTGGGGGGAAGGTGGAATAGAGAATTACGGACCGTGGTACCGGTGAGATCACAGGCGGCAGGGAACCACAAGAGGAGCAACTTCCACCCTCGCAACTCCTGAGGTGGGACGGGCTTGACCTGGAGTTGCTCATCTTGGTCTGGTTCGGAAGGAAGAAAGACGGGGGCAGGGTTGCGCCTCGTGCTCAGCCACGTGTAGAGGACGGGAAGAAAGCCTGTGATAAAAGCGAAGAGGGCGTGTGAGAATCTGACGGGAACGGAGGATGTATACAAAAAGGCAAACAACTGACAAAGCATTTCACCGACTAGAAGCCTGGTTAGCGAGAACAAGGGAATGAGAAAGGAAAAGACGGACGGAACATTTGGAGGGTCTGCCAAACGGGTTGTTCGTACAGAACATGGTTTCGAGGGTCTGGGTCAGTACAATTCTCAACACATTGCATGTCCTGGCAAGGAAATGAAGCACTGCTGTAGTGGCAGGGAATAAGCTGACCTGCCACTTGCTCCAGAGCGAGTTGGCAGAACCCTGTTAGTGGGTCAGAAGATAGAAAAAACAAGCGAGCAAGGGCGTACGGTGATGATCATCCCCGCGAGGAGAAACGGAACGTAGAGCGACGGGCGGGGCATCGTGGTCACAGTGCAAAGGGAGGGAGGGAGCACTGTCACATGTGACATCCACGTGACTAATGTGCGGGGAGGGAGATCTGAGATCCAGCGGACTCGGGGGTCATGCTGATCGTGCTTCTCGTCGACTTCCGTTTCGGGCGAGACTGCCGAGGCGTTATTTATCTCGACTTGCGCTTCTTTTCCCTCTTCCTCCTTCCTCTCGCTTTCCCTCCTCGTCGTGCCCGCCCTCTTCCTCCCCCTCCTCCTCACCGCCCGCCACGACGACCGCAGCCATGGTCAAGCTGTCGCTCGTCTCCCCGAAGGGTAATCAAGGCGTACGCTACTTCCCTTACCAAGGCTATCTCGGCTTAACTCCACTCCGGTTCGAAGGCCGTGCGTACCGTTCCTTCTCGCCCACCCCCATCCCACTCACACACTCCCAAGTCGTGCGCACACAGATCGAGCAAGACGGCAAGCCCGTCCTCGCAAAGGATATCGTCGTCGCAATCCGATGCTATGAGTCGCGTCACGGTCGCTTGGGAACGATACAGACAAATATACTCTATGAACACTCGGTCACTCTTTGGCAGAAACCAGACTCTCAGGAATGGTCCGAGCTTGGGGATTCTGAACATCCGTTTCGATTCTCTATTCCTTCCCACATCGCCGCACCTAGCACCGCACTCTACTTCCAAGAATATCGCATATTTTGGCGTATCGAGGCAGGTGAGCACATCGTCACTCTGTCTGTATCCCTGTTCTGACTGGTGTCAGTCCTTAATCATATACCCATCTCGGCAGTCGGCTGCCGTCAAATCAAACACTTCGAGCTACCTCTTGTCCGTTACGATGCACCCACTCGTCTGTCTCCCCCAACACCATTGACACCTTCCTCGTCACACCTGACTTTACTAAAATCTCAATCTCGCGGACCTCCCCTACGTTATTGCATTCTCGTCCCGTCCAACCCGATCGGTCCGCTCGATATTGTTTCTGTACAGCTCATTGCACAGCCGCTTGATTCTTCCGTATCCATTCGCAGCGCATCTGCTTTCATCGAGCGAAGGATATATTTCAGTGACTTTCGGGTTAGTCAGTCCGACTCACTACGATTCTCGTCGCATCCCATTTCCCAAAGTACTTCTGCTCATGACAGTAGCGCATCGACCTGTCCAGGATTCAACGGCTCTTCCTCGCAAGACTTGGCCCATCCTGGCCTGCCATCTGTTTACTCTGGTGATTCCTCACGACCGCTGCTGCACAACCCAGAATATAACCCAGACGAGTCTGCACCGCTCCCCCCTGGTGGCCGCGGAACTACCCACATATTTGCGCATGCTGAATCAACTGGCCGCTTCTCCAGAGACCATTCTGGCGTGTGGCATCACAATCTCGTGTTCTCGTGGCCGGATACCAAATCCAATAGTCGATGGGCAGTCGGGGAGTCCGTCCAGACTGGCTTGGCGAGTGTCAAGTTTTTCCTTCGCGTCAAGGTGAGGGGTGTTACTCTTTCATGGCCACGTGCACTAACACATCTTTAGCTGATTGTCTCTTCGTTGGCAAGTTCCGCAGAAACTGTAGAACTCGAAGACAAGGAGCTCACTGTAGTATCTACAAATGATTTACAAAGGCAGCTTGCATTTTCCCGATACAGCGATGCGGTGAACATACCCTCAGGAAACTCAAAACCCAAGTCTCCACGGCGTATTAAACGCCAGGAGCAACTCCCCTCGCCCCCTCGTAGTCCTCGTCAGGCTCTTGTTCCAGAGGAGCCAGACACCGTATCTCCACTTACTAGACTGCCCGCTGCTTTAGCACATAGTCACAAGGTTTCGACTGCTTCATCTCCTTATCCAGGAGGGAACAGCAACATATCCAGAGTTGCCAGGCGGCCGCATACGTCTGCGGGACCTCGAGACTGGCCCGCCATCCTTGACTCACGAATGTATGAAAACGTGCAAAATCAAACACACCGATTAGTAGTCCCCCCGCGACCAGAAACCGCCCATCCCACGCGTTTTGTGAAATCTCTTTCCAGCTCTCGTAGTTTCTTCCGTCAAAGATCAGTCGTACCACGACGTTTAGGATCGAGTTCTAGCTTTAGCTCTGGTGGACACTTGACTGCCGAAGGTTCACAGCAGCACTCACATGGAAGTCTTCTATTCGAGAGGGCGAACCTGGTAGACGTGCAAGCGTGGGAGCAGGAACTCGTCCGCATAGAGTCTGCGAGCCGGAGAAATAGCGCTGACATGCTGGGGTTCTCGTCTCAGCGCAAGAAGGTCGGCGTGGAACGGCCTTCCATACCGACATACCTGCACGCGGAAGGATGACTTTCTCAGACATCTACCCTCGTGTTACGTTATATCTCGCCCCCACTACATCACTGGGAACCAAATTTTGTTACCAACCCTTGTAATCCCATTACATAGTATATAGGCCCTACAATAATAGTAGGCATTATGATATATATTATATAGCAATGTACAGGTCCATGATGGTGTCAAGTACTACATTTCTATTACTTCATGGCTAAGGTTATAAACTCCTGCCTTATGTGTCATCAATACCATTTTGATGATTCAGCTCCAAAATAAGTCAATGGCAATTTTTGGGCCTTACTTTATGTTTTCCAAGGCTTTGATAATTGACATAGCCTCTATTGTAATGAAGAGGAGAATCATTATTGAGAAAATTTTCACAAAGTCTACTTGTTGGCCCTTCTTGCACATTTAATACTATAAGATAATGGATTCCATAAATATAGCCAAAATGCACTCTTGGACCTAATATCATATTATGATATTCTCCACCAATTAATAACATACCATTCAAAAAGCAGTATATGCATATAAATGATAAATATAAGCATGTTGTAGTGACTTTATCCCATTAGTCAGTGAATATCAATCTTAATCTTAATGTATATCTGACACATTTTTAGAGTATCTTTGAAAATCTTCCATTTAGTAAAGCTTTATCCATTTGTATAATTTTGATAGAATTACTCATAAATTGAATTATTGTAGATAAGCCTCAATGCAGGTAGTAAAGATAGTTGTTTGCACCAGTTTGCTAATTGTGTATTTTGAAGGATTACTATCAAATTGGTAAGGCCTGGGGCCATTTGTGCTTTTGAACCACAAAGACTGCAATGAAGAATGAGAAGACAAATTAACACACCTGGCCATGTCTTTCATTATGACATTTTTGAAACAAGAGCAGAAATATTGACTTGTTGGCTAAATGAAGTGAATTCTATAAACAGGGGTACAAAATTGTTAAAATGGCAAACACAACTCTTATTTACCTTCAAGGAAAATTAGGAACATATCTCAAAAAGCTTGCTCATATGCTGAAGACTTGACAATGGATTTGATTCTGATCTAATAGAAACTCAAGGCACAATAACATAACCAATGAAATGGAAACATTGTATTTTTCTATGTACAACAACACAACCAAGTCTAAACAGCTGAAGATCTCAGGATATTTGAATTGCCGTTGTGGTGCCTTTTTTATAATGTCTCTGCCACCGACATTTTGTTAGTTGGCTGTGGCCGGTAAACTGATGCATTCGTACAACCAAAGACAGCACTGAAAATAATATTCAACAATCTGCAACATGAGACAGCAATTTGACAAACTGGTTCCACCAGAGTAGAAGTGCCTGAATTTCGGCTTTGTCTTCCATACCTGACACATTTTCGAAGTACGAGATAATATTATTATGAAATCCTCAGTAGTTGAAATCCTCATCTCGAATGCGCCAAGAAGAACAGCTTGAAAGTGAAAACCATAACTACAATCAATGTTAGTAGCTAGTGAAAACCCGAAAACGCTGCTTGCCTGGATAGCAGTGTATGCAATAGCTCTTGGAGTGATAGCCTTCATACCAAGCAGAGCGGCGACATTTGATTGTGTATGTCTATCACCCATGCCTTTCAAACGTTTTTGAGGTTGTTCTTCAGAAGATCCTGCATTATCAGCTTTGTTATCATTGACAATAAAGTCCGAGTCCACAGAGTTCAGGGAAGTGAAAACATGCTTGAATGTCTGTAAGACTTCAGCCATATATGAAACAGTCAGATCAAACACCGTACTTACCTTTACTAAAAGAAGGTTCTTGAAAAGACCCTCGGACGGGTTCTCAGGATTGTATACCTCATCTTTATAAAGCATGCGAGGCCAGGAATTTTCCGTCACAAGAAAATCAGAGTGGTAGTTTCTGATCCCGGTACGATGTCTACGATGGCACAGTTAGTTGTTGTGTTATTGGTTGGACGTCAAACACTTACTCTGTCTTGTTGCAGTGGCATCATGGTAGAAGCCATGTCCAGACTTGTCACGGAGTTTGAGAGCAGGTTCCGGAGTATTCTTGTAATAGGTCATGACCCAGGTGATAACTGTCATCTTGAGGCTGGCAGCATCATCACCTCTAGCACTGTCCGCACCTTTGTTAAGCTGACAAACAAATTGGTCAGCACTAAACAGACGAAGTAGATGAGAGCATGCCAATGTAAACACTCACTTGCTGGTAGATTGTGACAAGTTCATGATCCTCTTTATTCGAATATAGTTCCTTGGGTAACCATGGGATCCATTTGATCATTTCACAATAGC
>JBBPTZ010000189.1:7523-34624 GCA_038094315.1 Phylloporus cf. tubipes | reverse complement strand
CCCGCGGTATTCCTCGTGACCGACTCGTCATGATCAACTGTTCCTCGAGTGGACGTGACCGATTCTGGGATGTGTTTGGCGATTGATGGTGCCTGTTTGGGTGAGGTCGCCTCGCTGCGAGGATAGTCGAATGGTTTGGGTTGAACGCGTTTTCCGACGCAATTACTTGGTATACCTATTCAGTTTGTGGATCACGCATTACTTTAGTCTGCGCGCGAATATGGAGAAGTGGGTTAAGGTTGGTTTCGAAGGCACTACGTTCAGGTATTGGTGACAGCATGACTCGTGTTCTCGCCTGTAAATAACTTTAGAGTGCCCGTATCTATTTTCTCGCTTGTACATGGTTGCATAGAATACACTCAAGTGACGACACAATTTACTTTGATTTCTTTTCAGATGCGATGCAGTCCCAGTACGCGTTTCTGGCACCTTCGTGATGGCCAATAGCTAGGCGGGCGAGAGACAGAGGCTAGATCTATCGACACCGTGGTTCTGCTGAGAAGGTAGAACTACCGGAAGGAAGAGAGAGGGATGAGGCGCGAATCTATGCGTACTAGATTCGGTGGCCGAGTCGTCTGCGCAGATCACGTGACGCGCGAGGAAAGGGTAGGAGATTCCGCTGGATGAAGATCGGAAGGTGCAGCGGAAGAGAGAATCGTCGGGATGCGACGAGAAAGACGGCCTAACCTTCGGAGCGTGAGTGGTCCAATGCGTGCGGAAGGAGATCGTGAGCGGACGACGAATGGGGGAAAGACTGGGCACGAAAGGACCAAACCCCGTGGGTGGGAGCGAAAGAGGGAGAGACGCGAGAGAGGGGAAAAGACGTCTGAGGGGACGTGCACGATGATCTCAGGCTCAAGTATGGACGGCAAGTATGGGATGCTCTAGCAGAGAAGCATCTTGGGGCGACCCGGAGGTCCTGGTTGCGATCGGCATAAAGGCTCTGTTCTTGCAGCTCATTCGTAGACCCGTAACGCGTCACATTGTGTTTTGGTCGCCATCGGCAGATCCCGAGTTGTGGCGCCAATCTCTGTCGAGCCTCGAGTCCGTTCGCAGAAGCTCCAAGTGTTACTACTACATTTGAACCAGTAAGCAACGCAGCACACATTATCGTGAGACGCCGATAGCTGATCACGCTCAGGTTGTCTGCGTGGCTAAGATCGAGCACATAGCATGATTATTCTACCCCACGCTTTGTGCCAAAGGGAACCATTACCTCCTATTTTTCTCCTTCCCCCTGAAGTACTCCAAATAGTATTCATCATTTGCGCCGACGACCATTTCCAATATTACCTGCCTCTACTACCCAGCTGGGTCAACGTTTCGTATGTCTGCCGCTACTGGCGTCGCGTGGCACTGGATTGCGTGACCCTATGGGGGTATCATTTCGTGACCTCGCCACGTTGGACGGAAGAGATACTGGCCAGATCGAAACAGGCCCCGTTGAAGATACACATCTTCTTCATAGATCAAGCACCGAGCTTCTGGCAAGATCTGATGGAGAGGCTGATGTGCGATGCAGACCGTATTCAAGAGCTCCAACTGGAGGGCTGCGACAGAGAGATTCTTTCTTGGCTCTCAGCACCACGTGCACCTCGCCTGCAACACTTGGATATCTCGGTCGATCCCGATCTCTTTGTTTCGGATCACCTTCAGCCCGTGGGGCCTTTCCATGGGGACACCCCAGACCTTTGTACCCTCCAGCTCTCGTACAGTCCCATGCCATGGTATTCGTTCAACGTGCGTCGTCTGACAACGCTCGGTTTGTACAACGTTCTGGATCACCTTCGACAAGGCGTCAATGAGTTCCTAGATACGCTCAGATGTACGTCGGGCCTCATCCATCTACACCTCTGTGATGCTCTGGCCGAGGCTACTAGTCTTCTCCCTGGTATAACACCCAGCGCCTTCCCCAAGGTCACTCTACCCCACCTTTCTCGCCTTTCAATCGCCGAGCCACTTTCGACGGTCACCACACTGCTGTCCTGCCTAAACATCCCATCGAAGGCAGAAGTCAGGCTAGAGCTCGATGGTCTTTCTGACAACGATTACGAATTATTCTGTTCACTTCCCACACAAAGATTCAGCATGTCTGATCAGACGCTGACAATTCGTTCATTGACCATCAACCTCACCACATGGTCAGGCGGGTTAGAAATCGTTCAGTTCAGCGCATCGGAACGCGATTCGTCCAATACTGAGTGCGATTATTGGGGTCTCGACACACCTCTCGGGATCAGCATACATCCTGACTCGTGGAGAAAAACGAGCGATAGGGATCGCTTCATCTGCGACGTTTGTCGTTGTACGCCATTTCCAAACGTCCACAGTCTTCGCGTCATCAATCCACCATTCTCCCCAGTATTCTGGTGTGAAATGTTGCGCCATCTCGATGGTGTACGGCACATCAAACTGAGCCGTGGCAACATGCCGGATCTCACGGAGCTTCGGGACCGCGAATCCATGCTGGCACCGATGCTCGAGGAATTGGAGCTCGAAAAGATCGCGTTTACCCCAGACAACGCTGTCTTTTTGGGTGAACCTGCCATCTCTCAACGGCGTGTCTTGGATGTGCTCTCTTCCCGCGGTATTCCCCGTGATCGACTCGTCATGACCAACTGTTTCTCGCGTGGACGTGGGAACTGTTTTCCTATGCTGATTCGATCAGGCGATTGATGTTGACTGTTCGGGTGGGGTTTATTTGGTTCATGGACCGTCCATCACTTCAGCGGTATCAAGAAAGGTAGGGTTAATACATTACTACGCGATACAATGTCAATAACCAGTACAATAAACCTACAAGAAGCATGTCGTAGCAAACTATCAGATCTGGTGTAGGAGGGTATCAAAGCGTTATCAACGTCACGCCATGAAAAAAAAAAGAACGACGACAACACATCTACATGCCCATCACTGCTTCGGCACCACGTTTGTCGACACGACGGTTGACGCCGCCCAAAAGGATCTTGATGAGCATCTCCGCCGTCACCTTTATCCCCAGGTAGGGCGTGGTATCAACGATATCCTGGAAAGCAATGCATGTCATGGACTGCGCAACTGTGCGACTGTGCATGTCGACTTACTCGTACACCATGTGCACCGCTCAGGTCGTCGTCCAGTTGTTTCAAGAATTCTGTCGCAGCCTTGTCGTCTCCTACCTGGACGAATTGGATACCGACCTTTTTAACAAGCGCGGTTCAGCGACCACGACGTTTACAATATGCGATTCCCCTCACCTGGGCCAATGGGAAATTCCCACGGTCGAGTCTGCGTGCCAACGAAATGATGGAATCGGCTGGCTCATCGGCTAAAACACAGCGTTGGCATCGTCGGACAATGGAAAAAAGAGAAATACGAGGCTTACTTGGTGCACCATCTGTGATGACGATAAAGTTGACGGGCTTGATCTTTTTGAGCGCGAGCGTGTCTCCCTTTCTCTTCTTCCGAGCGGCCCTTTCGAGTTTCTCTACGTACTCTCCTACTAGGATGTCGAGCTTGTTGGCGATGGGTGTAAGCCCCCGTGGTCGCACGTGCTTGAACAATTGTCGGACGTCCTTGGGTTCCTTTCGGTGATACGAGGTTAGTGCGACGACCGAAATGTAACACGCAGATCGTTGTTTACCTTGATACCCACACCGTACTTGTGGTGATTCAGAAAGTAGATATCTATGCCGTCTCTATCATAAGAGGCGGCAATCTGAGCGAGATTGCTCAGAGCCTCGCATGCCTGTCGAGAATAACATTCGATACATATGCCACTGCAGCCTCGTTCACGATCACAACGCACCTGCTCCCAACGGCCATCTTGCTGCATCGACGATGAATCGTCCATGATCACCACCGTATCGTACGCGCGCAACATCTCCAGCGCGTTTTCCTTTGATTCCTTGCGCATTGGGGCTTGCAGATAGGCAATGTCGCAAAGGCGATCAGAGGTGGCAATCGCTGGATGAATCATGAACATGCGAGTGTGGCGAGAACCAGGAGACAAGGGCATACTTTGCTGTGAGTGACCCGTAGGGACTCCGTTCATTTGAGGCTCGACCACGCTCGAGTATGGTGGAGGCGCAGCCCATTGGCTGCCAGTGTCGGCATGTTGTTGCATGTCTACGGTGGGGGTAAGACGAGCAGTGTGTACTTGCGGATCGGGACGCCTTTGATGTGACAAGAAGCAGTGTGTAGTCGAGGGTTTTCTTGAACAGAGGCCAAATACCATGATGAGGGTCGTGGGAGAGAAGTTAGAGGGTGGACTCGGAATCCCTCAGCCCACACGCGCTCCTTTTATCGTTGGCTTGTTGGCACTGCCAGGCTGTCCCACCGTACGCGCTTTGAACACATCGATTAGAAACCGGGCATCGGTCTGGTAGCATATTCGGCTTGTGTGGCTTCGTCACGAAGCGGCTCGAGCTAATTTCCGCGTGACAGCATGAGTCACGCGATAACACAGGTTTCATTCACTGATCGTTCGAAAGAACAGCCAAGGCAGTGTCGCGTATTACCATCGCAAACCCAAGCAGTCAGGACGACTACTTGAACGGTCGTTCAAGTGGCGAAATGGGGCACATATACCCTATTTTGCAAGACGGGTCGAAATTTCTACCACATCCGCGACCTCAACTTGTCAATCGATGTACAGGCAGAACCTAGCAAGTACGACAAGTTTGGCAAGTATCGCTCGCAAAAGACAAGCTGTCCGCTTCCCCTGTCAACAGTCTGCATCCATATGTGTATTGGCAGGTTGCGGTGCTACAGCATTAGCGCGTAGGGGAATTGTCGGTCTCCCAACCTTGGGAAGGCGTTCGTACTCGCCAACACAACCATCTGCTTCTCGTGCGAAATATATCCCCTCATATACCCTTTGTAGATCATATTCGCAACGAAGCACTCTGCTTCGTCTATGGAAACATTGTTTCCTGAAATACACAGCGAGCTGTGAAACATCGTTACGGGAATCCGCGTACTCTTGTCGCACGCTACCCATCTGCATACAAGACTGCTCAGCATCGCCAACAAAAGGATAAGGAGTGGAGAATCTACACGCGTCTGAACAATCCTCTGATACAGAGTTCCCGTGCCTTCTCGATCGTGATCCAGAGGTTCAGTTCGACGAGTCGATGCTCCCAACGATCGAGAGCTGTGTCATATCCTGTGATGTCTCCCGTGCGGATTGCTGCGATAAACGGTGAGAAAAGCTCATCCAAGACAGGAAACCTATCCAAGAGTATCCGGGATGGGAGGTGACCTCGCAGGATGCGTAAAGGAATCAGGCACGTCAAAATTCGTCTACGAGCGTGAGCTATAGTGATTTGCACAAAAAGATGATTTTCGAACATACTCTTGATTTCTGTGCGCCTGCGTATGGCAGTTATAGAATGCGAGCGTGAGCTCCTCCTCTGCCTACAAAGGAAGGTGAGCAAACCCTGCAGTATAGTTTGGTAAGCATGTCACCGTAGCATAGTCTTCATTCAAAAAGCTGAGCATTCCGAGATAATACCGGTAAGTCACCTTCAATCAGTAGTCGGGCTTTAGCAACATGGACATGCCGTCATCAAGGTGCGACACACTTGATGTGAGCGAGGATAAGCTGCCAGAGGTGGTATATCCGGATTCGCATTTAGCGCTCGCAAAATATTTTTCGACAAAGATATTCGTTTGACCTAGAATCGCATTACACACTAAACGTGGTGGAATGGAGAAGAGACTCACGCGGAAGTAACACTTCATAACAAGGCCGACAACATAATAGATACCCCATTTTCGAGATTGATCAGCTGGAGATGTTCTAGGTTTTTTATGAACGAGGCGGTGCAACAAGTAACTTGAGACACATACCGATCAGTCATACAGTTGCTGAACGCCTTGGCCACCACTCCTGCCGCGCTCTCCATGCATTCACTGCTTTGGCTATTGACCTTTGCGTGAAAGTCGGCCTGAACCAGCGTCAAAGCACGAGCGCCAGCGCATCCAATTTGGAGCTCACGTCAAAAGCGAGATCCCTGAGATCACGTAGCATGGAGAACAAGGCTGGTAGGGTCCACCCTGTGTTTTGAGTAAAGAACCGGAAGAACAATCTGCGCAAATATCTTCACAGCACGTCCTCGAGTACAAAGGTGATGCATACGCACGAAATAAGCTGAGACTGTTCGTTGAAAGCCTCCCCCGACCGTTTCCGCGCGACGTGGGACGTCACCATCACATATCGAATCGCAATCTCGTCCCATGGACCATCTATACATCCACCATACTGGGACATCAATGTATCGCGCTGAAAACGCGTTGTGATGAAGAACTTTAGCATAGGTGTGATCTGGCGCGTATAAGGCCACATACTGTTGGGTTTCTCAACTCCTTCACTAGATCTTTCCCGTGAGGACTGGTCGGTCGTAGCAAGTACGCCAGATGTAGTCCGTTTTCAGCTTGCACGGTCTCCAAAAGTTGTACCAGGAAGGTAGTGAACGGAACTGCCATAAGTCGGGCTCGGTGTTGTCAAATGACGTCGAAATTGAGCGTTCAGCCAACAGAAGTAGATGGCAATGTTGCTTCCCAATAACAATGTGATCGTGCAGTCGTTGCAGTGGTCGTGTTCTTGTCAAGGGTCGAAGGATTCGAGTGGACCGCGGCAGTAATAAACCGGCACACTTGGACTCCGACTCTCACTTCAACCACTCATTCGGCAAGCCCTAATATTCCACTAGCTCTATCACTCAACTGCGTTTGTCTACGTGGAATCAAGACGGGTGGTCAAATACAGGCTCTCTGAATCACTATTCGACTATTTCTTTCTGAATATCCGGCCAGGATCAATCCAATTTATTGCAGATGCTTAAGATACAAGCTAGCCAATCGCCAACCGTGTTTTCGTCCGTAAAATATACTCAGAACGGTTCAACTTGAGCTTGTGAGTGAGTTTTACAAGCTTGGAGGACTAGTCACGTGCTTACGAACTGAGAAATGCTGATGTCGTCATCTATCCCCTCTCTTCTTCCGTCTCTGATTTAGCTCGTCCACAGGTACTTATGGCCTTGCAACCTTCGCTCGATCCACTTATCGTCGCGGGGAAAAAGGATTCCCCACACACTCTGGATGTCTTTCGTGAGTAATTTTTCCCGATTTTGACATGCGAGACAGTTAACGTTCTGTTGTGAGTCGACTATGTCTGTCCCTTTAGGTCTTTCTTGCTCTCCTTGCTACCGCTTGTCCAGAGTTGACATGCATCGAACAGCGCGAAGATCTCGCGCACGATCGACACCGTGCTCAAACCATGGTTCGACGAAGGTGGTAAATACTACGGAAAAGTCAAGCTCATCATGAGGCTGCAAGTACAGCCCTGGCATGCGTCATCGACGTTAACCCACGAAGCCGCGCTTGCTGTCAGCTCAGCTGTATCGTTGAAACGGATCGATGCTAATAGGCTTCAAGGTTGTTCGCGCCTCGCCCCGTCACTTTTGGGTCTTCTCCCGCAAGGTAAGAAGTCATGCCATTTTGTCATACTTGTGTTATTTAGCGCACGTTCCCCAGTTATTCGACGAACAAGAGAATTTCTATGACATTCCATCCTCGACTCTCACCCCTCTGCAGATTCGAGAGAAACTCGCAGCCATTGCCGATGCTGTAATTCAGGATAAAGGCGAGGTAGAGGAATTCAAGGAACTCCTTAAGCTCAAAGGCACTCCCAACGGTGGTGTGGCAGTCACGGACGATTTGAAGTATACTAGTGAGTAGTGACTGGTTCAGCTTGCATCGCGTCGACGTCAATGCTTTTTTCTAGTCAAGTTCTCCAGGCAGAACGGGGTTCATGTTTCACCTACTGCGTTATGGGATGGTCTCGTTGCGCATGAAGTTTCCAGTTCCTGGGGCGAAGCAGAGTGGTCCAAGTTCCTTTCCGAGAAAGTTAAGGTGTAGGCTCGAGATCTGAGGCCATGAATCCCACTGCATTTGTATTTTTACTGAAGCTATTTATCGTTGCATGCAAACAGGGATTAAAGTTACTATCTACTCTTTTTGGGGTTGGCGTCCATCCCCTCCGCCCCAGCGTCTTTACCACATCTTGGATTGTCGCTCATACTTTTTTGCCAGATGTCAAGTCCCATTGTGGCTATCCAGGTAGCTCTCGATCTCGAAGATTGCTCTGGCCTGCAAATATGACCTCCAACTTTAATTGGTGCAACAATAAAAATAGCAAGTATGGTTTACTCGTAATCCATAGCGTTCGCGATCTTCCGAGCTGCGTCATGCTTCAAAATAGTGCGCACCATTGGGCCTTTGCTGGGAGTTATGGTAGCATTGAAAGTGAGTATTTTTCTGCAAAGTCTTCCATGACATCGCTTAGGCACGGAGCAATGAAGCTGTGTTAAAATGACGTCCATTCGTCTTCTGAATGAAACGTGTTCATTTACTTAAGTATGGTTAGAGGCATCAGATGACTCATTCAGTCGTAAGTAAATTCCGTTACTTTGCAAATCGATCAGAGTTGACACGTTGCGCTGAGAAACCTGCAAAGATATTGTGTTGCAGCGACCATGCAAAAGTAATGATGGTGCAATCGTTCCAACTGTCTCAATGGGGTGTCCTCGCCGTGTCGTGTTCTGCGATGCTCCCGGACATGGATGAGCTGCCAGTGATGAAACTCCCCAGGAACGGTTAGAGGTTTCAGGTAATTGCCTTGTTTGTAAGCTCTGCGCCCGGCCCTTTGTCAACCAATCAGAGTTCATGATTCATCAAAAGGGTCGATTCATTATGTGATAATTCAACTCGACAGAGACAGACGTGGTAGCCGCAGTGCGGTCAGAAGAATCTAGAGTCCGGCGTACAATGACCGAGCACCCTTGACGTACGGAAGTAAATGAGTTCCGGGTTCGTATATAAGGCGGGGCTTTCGCCTATACTCCGTTCAGCAAGAAATTTGCTCCAACTTTCCCCCCCACCTCCCCCTCCATTCTGAAAATGAAGCTATTCTCTGTTGTCTCTCTTCTTGCCGGTGCTGCGTCTGTCCTCGGTCAGACTATCACGCTCGGTTACCCCACTGATGGAACTGTTCTGTCTCCGGGAGAGAACTTCACTGCTCAGGTCATCGAGCCCGTAAGCATGCAGCACGATGCACGCCCCTGCATCTATTTCACTCACGTCCTGGGTTTCAGATATCCATCATAGGATGCATTCAAGTCGGCATCGCACTGTCGATAGCCAGTTGCAGCGACGACGGCGACTGCCCACAGCCAGACCAAGGACTCGGCTCCGTCCTTTACGCTGGTCCCTGGACGCCTACCTTGCACACGCCTGGCGGGTATTATCAAAACTTTACGTTGCAGGTGCCTACGTACATGCCTTGTGGACCTGCCGTCTTCACCTTGACGCATCTCTGCTTGATCGGGGTATGTCGCCTTTCTTGTTCGTTGGTTGTTTGGACGTGCTGAAGTATGTGCTGTTGCAGGCTGGACCCTACCCACTCCTCGAGTACCGTAACGCAACTTTGACGATAGAGTGAAGGGATGCTTGGTGGTTGTGTGTATCATGGATTTGAACGATAAAAGCGATTGTACATGGACATGTTGTATGTACTTGACGTGTACTTTTCGGAAAGACGACGTGTGCTTTTTGGTAAACGAGATTCATTGATGGTCGATGTAAATGGAAGCTAGAAAGTGACGTCATATGCATCCGACACGACGGGCAGCAATGACCGTGCAAACCAAATTTGTCGCCGCATCATACAGTAGACTCTGTTATAACCCATACCCCTTGGGAGAGGCTTGGATGTATGGGTTATTAGAGAGTATGGGTTATGGGAGTGGTTATACAGTGGTTCCAGGCAGTTTGGGACATCGAAAATCCTATGGGTTATGGGAGAGTATGGGTTATATAGGGTATGGGTTATGACAGAGTCTACTGTACCATGCTGGAATGTGTGACATGGTGATTTATCTATGTATGTACTGAACAGGATTTCAGGGACTGACAAGTGACAAGTGTTGGAATTGTCGTCAAGTCATTTAGGGTCAGGTATGGAGGTATCTATTTGCGCTTGTTGAATACCGAAGCCTTTGGTAAACAACTTCAAACATACTTGCCTGCTCAATACGACTGGCATCTCCACTTACAATGGTAAGCCTATTCGTTTCAGCTCGTGGGCGGTGCTAATGGTTATTACAGGCAGTGTGCTTGTACTATATGCGTGGGCAATGCAAGTATGGAGATCGATGTCGAAATGAACACCCGGTCGGTTCAGGAGGATCCTTTAGTAGTTGGTATATCAAGTAACTTACTTCATCCTAATGAGCTGACTTCGTCCTTTAGACCAGACTTGGACTTCCTCTAATAACAGGATGGCGGTCCCATACACGTGAGTCTCGTTTGGCTCTCGTCTTCCATGTATTCTCATACATCACCTTTTAGCGTCGAGACGATGACAGCCGACATTACACCTCTGAAGGACAAGCCGCTGTGGCCACTTTCTTCCTATGGTCCCGCAAAACATGAGCCTGTCATCATTAGTGGACTAGATGAATCGCCCGAAGAGTTGCGTTTGAAGGCAGTCACCGCGCTCAAAGCAGGAACGACTGACGAATATGTACGTGTATTGTCACCGCGCTTCATACGTGACTAAAGTATAGCCAGACCAAGTATGAGGGGGAGAAAACTGGAGCCGCGGATCAAATGTATGCGAACGCACGGGATAATGTCAGACAGCTGTACGAACAAGCTCTGAAGGCCAGCACGCAAACCCAAGCTTCTGCTTCAGCGCCCGGGTTGACGACATCGACGCCGTCCGTCTTTGGAGCCAGTTCGAACCCATCTGTATTTGGAGGGACAACCACGACGGCATTCGGCAAGCCTGGGTTTGGACAGCCCACGTTTGGCCAAACTGGTTTCGGGGGTTCAGCGAGTGGCACTTCGGTGTTCGGTCCAGGAACACAGGGAACATCGGCGTTCGGGGCCCCCGCGCAGAGTGCTTCGGTATTTGGCCAACCCAGTCAGGCCAATCAGACCTCGTCAGCTTTCCCTCAGGTCACGCAGACTACTTCTGTATTCGGTCAACCAACTCAGCCAAGTTCTGTGTTTGGGCAGCCTTCTACGTTCGGTGCTGCAACACAGCCTACTTCCGTGTTTGCACAACCTTCCACACCACCTACCTCGGCATTTGGAAAACCATCAAAACCGACATCTGTGTTTGGGCAACCTTCTCAGCCAACATCAGCTTTTGGTCAACCTTCGCAGCCCACGTCCGCTTTTCCACAACCCGCACAGTCCACATCCGTGTTTTCCCAACCCTCCCAACCTGCTTCAAGTTTCGGACAGATCTCACAGCCAGCCTTTGGGCAGTCATCTCTCCCGAAACCCGCAACTGGGGTGTTTGGCGGGACCGGAGGCGGTGGGTTCTCGGCGTTTGCATCTCAGCCATCGACTTTCACTTCGGCCGCTGCTCCAGCCAGTTCAGCTCTAGGCGCGTCACCTGGTCAATCTGCGTTTGGGTCTGTGCCCCAGGTCCAAAGTGCGTTTGGAACTGTCCCATCTGCGCCGAAATCTGCGTTCGGACCAAGTCAGCCACCCGCATTCGGAGCTTCTTCGCTCAGCAATACATTGTCTGCTTCTTCTATGACCTCGCCTATGTCCGCTATTGGTGGGGTCAGTCCCTTTGCCTCTTCTCCTATGACGGTCACACCGTCCAGTGAGAAACCTGTGTCTGGCGCACCTGACTTTGCTGGCGCCAAGTCGGTGGCAAGAATGAAACCTGGTGCTGACCGTTACCTCGCACTCCTTCCTAACGATTACAACGAAATTATACCTGCTGACGTCAAGACGGCTTTCACGGGTGCCAAGTTTGAGTGGGGTAAAATTCCGGACTGGATACCTCCCGAAGAAGTCCGGTAGTGTGAGGTTCGTGTAGGGTTACGACTCCTGTATTGTATCTTTAGTAAGATATTACTCTGGTTGTTTGATCATGACATCCCGATGAGGAAGGTAGTGATCACAGGGGTTGTTATCAACTCCCAACGATTTGGTCGGCCATCGTCGAGATCATCCTCAGTAGCCGACTCAATTGTAGGGAATTCTCGATAACACATTCCTAGTAATCAACCCTGTTCAAAATACGTCTTACTCCTCATGCCCGTTCCCGAGCCACCTGACTCCAACGTTCTTCAAAACCTTGCTCTGGATATCCCGTTCCTCAAGTTCCCGCCCTTTCCTGAACCACCGCCAGGCGTGACGATCATGCCTTTCAAGAATTTCAAACCCCGTGGTATCCAGCTCTTTTCAGAGAGGAAGGGCGGGGGCGATGGAGGAGAAGGTGACGAGGAAGACGCCGAGCTCGACGCGCTCGGTATCCCCACCGTCGAACTTCGTATCAAACATGCGACCGACGAATGCAAGAGCAACTCGCGAAAGAAACGCAAGAAGAAGAAAGCCGCCGTCGCGGAGGGCGGCCCAGTGAAAAAGCTGCCCTGGTACGAGGAATGGAAAGAAGGCGAAGATCTGAGGGTGACGAAGGTGCGATACGACCCGTGAGTGATTCGTCGTCGATGTGCGCGCGGGGACGATGGTCCGAGCGAGCGTTGATCAGGAATGTCCCGCCTGTCGATCGGTTCTATCAGTCGGCGTACGATTTTCGTACTGGGAGGCCGTGGCCGCCTATCACGTCTGGCGTGAATAATCTGTGGGATCAGGTATTCTTTACGACGTGACTTCCATGACGTTGACTGACCAGGTGTTGAAAGTTCCGTCTGTTCACTGGACTGCTTGTCAACCCCTCTGTCTTCCGCAAGGCAGGGGGAAAGAAAAATGCTCGCGCTGAATCTCCTGATTTCGAATCTGATGAAGAGGATGAGGACATCGAACACGGTGCTGCAACCGAGGACGTACGACCTACGAAACGTCAACGATCTGCAGATCCGCCTGATGACGACGAGGATGATCCTCACAGAATGGACGAAGATGCCAGGGATGAAAAGATTTCCATTTTCCTCGCGGATCCAGAGAAGGCGGTCCGGATCTTTCTCTCATCGTTTATGCGCGAACATGGTCTTATCTGGCAAGTCGAATTCTAGCCGATTACTTGGGTTGCAATCGTTTGATTTTCCATTCTACTTCTGACTTCAGGACAGAACGTAACTTGATCTATACACCCCACCTCCTTTCTTTCTTCCTTGCTTTCGTTGTGCGAAACCGCGTCCTCCCGGAGTCCGGATACCAACGCGGCCTGAGGCGGGCCCTAGAGATGATCGAATGGGCCAAGAAAGAACTTCCGTTGACGCACAAGGTTGGACAAGCCATTCCTGATGCGTTCAATGAAGCATGCAGGGAGTGCTTCGGAAGACAAGGTGGGATAAACTGGTCAGTCGTAGACGCAACGAGTGTCACAGCGGACCAAAAAGGTGAGAAATACCGTCGTTCCTGGACTGCTTCTCATTTGTATTCCAGACGCGAGCATCACCGTGACTGACATGTCCAGCGGTGTTACAACAAACATTGCACTTCCTACGGAGGCCCAGATACAACTCAAAGATGCGATCGAAGACAATGTTGACATGGACGTTTCCCTTAACACGCATGCAATGGATGTGTCACCCACCGACGAGAATACTGCCAATGAAAATCCCGGTAATGGATGGGGAAACGAGTGGAGCAACGCGTGGGGTAGTGACACATGGGGCGACGATGGATCTCAGAACGCGTGGGCTCAAAGTGTATCTTGGGACGATGCAATGCAGCAAGGCCAAGAAACGAATGGCGAAGTTGGGACTGATACCAAATGGGGTGACTCTAATCCAACCTGGAATCGTGATACTGCGTCGTTGCTTTCGCTCTTGGGACCAAGCGTCTTTCCCCTCACGCATACGACTGGCATCGTGGAGTGTTCGACACGCCGCGTTTTAGCCGTCCATCTCCCTCCTAGCCACCCAAGCGGCGTACCCGCGCCTTCTCAAGAAAATCTCGGGAGCGCGGAAGCGACGACCTGCGAGGGACAGGACTGGATGCCTTCAGCGGAGGGCGTCGAAGCGGTGCTCGATGCACGTTTCGCTAAAGTCGTACTCGAACCATGGGGTCGCGAGGAGGGGGATATATCAGCGCCAGAGTTTTGGTCTTCGTCTCGCGGACCGGTGGTTGATCCCAATGCCTCAGCGAGTAACACTACAGGTGCCGGCGCCCGCAAGCCTCACAACCCCCTTACAGACAAGATCACGCTTCTCGTACACCCGTCGTTCGCTGAGACGCTCGCGCTCGTTCCAGGCCTGGGGCTTGCAGCGATGTGGATCGAGATTGCCAGGCAGAAGCGGTGTGATGGGGTTGCTACCTCTGACGGGATCGCACAAGTGGATGATGACGTTCCGGGGAGGTTCTGGTATCATGAGGACGTGACAGGCATTTTCCCGAGCTTCTACACGCCTCGGGCGAAGGAATAAGGTGAAGGGGGGTCTAGCCGGTTCTTTTCGGCGCCAGTTCAAAAAGAGGATCCGCGTCTTTTTTGGATACTATCTGTGCGGAATGTAATCGAGAGCACCATTTGGTACGAGTCTACATACGATCCTGGTTGCATATTCACATCTCGGTCCCCCACCCCAAGCGTGATCAGTATCCTTGGGAAACCAAGTAATCTGCGAGTCGTTCTACGAGTGCCAGTGCGATCATCTCGTTGGCGGTCGGGATGTACTCTGCTACGATCACGCTGCGCTCCGTCTTCTTGACCACGCACCCGCCTCCGTCGTCCTAAAAAGCATACACAGTCAGTTCACCCACGAAAGCCGTCGAAAGAGGCACGATTCGGCGAGTCACCTGGCACTTGGCGAGTATCATATCCAGACAGCCCATCGTCGTCGAATACGTCCGCCCTCCGACGACGATCTCGCGTACGGGATAGCTCCCGAATCCGTCCATGATCGCGCCGCGTTCTGCGTTGGTTATCTGCCCGACAACGGTCTCGCACGTCAGTCACGCCGTCTTTACGCCACCACGCTCGCGCGTGCGCGGCGGACGGAGACGGGGGGAGATGAATGCACACGTTGTAACCCGCCGACTCGGCCCACACTTCGCCGTCTTGCCCCACGATAGCAGCCTTGGTGATCTTTCCCGATCGGAGTAAACTAACGTCGAGGATATCTATAATAAGAGGGGGGGAACAGAAGCAGCGCGGAGGCATCATCATCATCGCCATCGCCATCATCAGTCATCGCGATAGGGACGGATTCGGTGATCTCGAACGTGGTCAACGCACCTTGCCAGGACATCGGAAAAAAGGTGGGTTCTTGGAGCCGATTTCAGAGCGTGTCGACGTAAGCGCGGGCGGCGATGCAAGGCGGTGTCTTTCCGAAACTCTGAGGGGCGTCATCAGAGGTGTTTTGCCCAGACACTTGAGATCGAATCGCAGATGCGAATTGCCTTTCCATTCTGTACGTTGTATTCCACGAGATACGGAACATTTTCGCTGGTAAAAAGAAAAGAAGGAGAAACGTAAACGTCCATTGGCAGATGCCGGGCCCTCAAAAGAAAGAATGCGACCACGACGGAGAAACAATACGTATACTCTGGAATCAAATATCCGAGTGCTAGTAGGCGCTCCAATGGACGAGAGAGACCAACATAATATGCGCTTTTTTCCCGAACGGCGAAAGATTGTCGATCTGTAGCCCTGAAACGCGCTGTCTTTGAAGCGAACTTTGAAAGTATTCAAGTTCGAAACGGAAATCGGACACCGAAAGAGTCCGGTTTGGTGAACGCCAGTGTCGTATGGTCGCTCTTGTTTGGCGCAAATCTACGGGCGGACAACTGCAGATCCAAATTTCCGGTGGGAAGACCTATCATTTATACCAGCGGGGGACGAGCATGCACGACGAGGCATCCCATAAGAGATACGTTGAAGAAGAAAAGGCGACACACCCAATGGAAACCTCGTCTGATCCCCCGCGAGCCACGGCACTGTGACAACTGGGCACAGCGAGAGCCGACCAATGGAGATTGTACGCTTGGTCAGAGGTCAGAAGCCGTCGTTGTGTGGAGTGAATGTCGTGGTTTTCAAGTTCGAATTGGTCAAGTTGATCTCAAGGATCAAAAACGTCTCTCCCCCTTTGCACAACCTGATCATCAATTTTATTGATACGATCGATTTCATTCATCGATATCATATCGAAGCAGACCCACACCGGGGAAGCGCCAAAGGTACAAGTACAGCTGCGATACAAACGGGGGAGAATAGGGATAGCAACCTGTACGGCCACTTACCATCTTGCGACCCGCAGACCAAGACTTGCTTCCAGGAAACAGGCAGACAACCTCCACAAAGTAGAGAGAAAACAATGCCCAAAAAATAAAAATGTGACCAGCCCGAGAATAGTCTGAATCGAGTTTCACGCCGAGCGTGCGCCGCAAAAAGTGCACTCAAGGACGAAAAGCCCACCGTTTCCTCGACGTCCTCTTCTCGTTCCCCTTGGAGCGCGTAGCCCGTTGTCACAAAACGAGACCACTCACTCCATGGCTTCCTCGAAATAAGAAAACCGGTCCTGTTCGCGACGGCAAGGGTCTGTTCTTTACCGACGTGAAATGAAGTCGCCCGTTCTCATTATCACTATGGGTGGAGCGGGAGCCACGAGATGTGACGCCTCAGAGGCCCCTAACCCCTAGTGCAGAAGAGAGAGGTAAGACCTTGTACACATCCGTGCAGGGCACCCCTTCCCACGAGCAGGGCGTCGCGAGGACGCTTGGGGAGATAAAGGATGGACGTCGAGGTGGTAAAGCCTCGCCCGATCCCCGCGACACCTTTCAAAGCCCATGCCTCTCTCTATAGCCTCGCCTGTCTAGCAGGGTCTTGGGTCGAGAGGGACGGCTGCTTTTCTGGTATGCCGCTCAGTTGGTTACAACTGGGCCCTGCGAGGGCCGATCGAGGGGGATTTGAATGCTCAGACCTTGACCCGCTCACGAAATTGGACGTGGTGACGTCCTGTGCGTGGTGAGCATCGCAGCCTTTGAGCTGGTCGTAAAGAAGAGGAAACAGCGACCATACTGTTTCTTTGCTGACTCGCACGCCAAATTCACACGGCACACTGAAACTCAAATAGGCTCAACGGTACATACATGAATAAAAGTACTATCCCCTCCAATAACTCCAACACAGTAGAAATGTCCAGAAACTTTATGTATCGAAACTGCGCAAGCACATGGTTCCCACCCGCCTCCTCTTCCTATCGCGCCCCCTCTGCTGACCCTGCTCGCTTTCCAAGTCCAAGTCCGAGTCCGAGTCTAGACTCAACTCTGTCTCAGTTATTGGCTCTTCCCCAGAGGTCGTGGGTTGTGAGTCAGACTTGAACTTCTTTGCACTTCTGGTGCCTTCATAGACGCCCCCCGTCCGGCGACGCGGGCGGGGCGAGGAATAATGAATCGAGGACGCATCCGAACCCGGATCCGGATCTGGGGTGAAACGCATCGTGAGTATCGTCATGGGCTTTGACGTCCTCTTCGCCTTCGAAGAGGCAACGTTGGAAGTGGAGGCGGTCATGGAGGCGCTAGTAGAAGTACGAGTTCGGGAGGTGGGACGAGAGGTTGCCCCTGTTGTGGGTTTGGACGCGGGAGTGGGTTCGTCGATGGCCATGTCCATGCGCGCGTCCTCATTTCCCTTTCCTGCGCCACCACCGACGTTGTCTTTCTGCTTGGCTTTCCCGGCGGGTCCTACCAACGCGTCCGTGTCGGCTTCGTCCTCGGAACCGGACGGTTCCTTCAACGATTTGCGTGGGCGCTTTCGCGCCGAACGAGAGGTCAACGCAGATGCTTGTGACCGGACCGGGGAAGGATTCGACTTGCGTGCCGAGGACGACCCGGCGTTGGCAACGGAATCGCGACGGGGAAGCTGGTCGCGTATCCCGTGACAATTCAATTTCAAACACGACGTCAGTTTATCTCTGTGGATGGTCGAGTCCGACCTGAATCGCGCGCGCTTGATGTCCGTCTGGGGTGTCGACGGTGTCAGACGTGGGTGAACAGGAGCGAGGGAGACGGAACTCACCGTGTGCCTCCCTTCGTAGCACCATCCGTCTGGCGGGCCTTCGCTGCCGTCTCCAGGGGTCGTCTGCCCGCAGCAGCCCCAGTGCGTTTCGTGGCCACCTCCAGAGGCGCGTGATACCAACGTACTCTCGTCGTCATGGGCTATGCGGCACGCCTTGTCCTTTTCTTCGTTTTCGACGTCGTAAAAGTCCTTGTGACACCGTACGCAATGGAGCAAGGGGGGCGGTGCGAGGGTCGAGAAGAACGTGGCCAGCTTGGTGACCGTATTCGGGGATGGAGGGCATAGAGTGTCGATAGCGGTGGAGTGCGGGGGTGGACGGAGGTGTGCGAGGGTGAAAGCGTGCAGCGTCTTTGGTGGGATGGTCAACATTAGATCGTACAGAGACTTGGTATCAGCAAGGGGAGGGGGCGTCTCTGGCGGTGGCAAGGGGGGAGAAGGGAGGTCATTTCCTTCCTCGACGACACTCTCCGTCGCTAGATCAGAGTCTTTGAGAGTCAAGTCGGTGGTGCTGCTACCGAGCACGGCACGGAGAGCAGTGGAGAAACGGAGAGGCGACGGGCGAGCAACGGAAGCGATGGATGGCGTAGGAGTAGGGAAACGAGCGCTCTGTTCGGTTGACGACGCAGCGGCATCTTCCAGCGTCGATTTGCGGGCGAAAAGTCCAAATACCATGAAGTGAGTGAGAAGAAACTGTGATATTAAAAAAGAATGGAACAAGGACAAGCGAGGGTATGAATCTTTATACGAGGTATGAAATAAAAGGGAGAGCGTGCGTGCCTCGTGTTCATGGCGATGGCAAACACGCACGAACCGCGCCAGGACCGCGTTCAAAAACCTGCCTAATTACAACGTGTCACCTCTCGTCGCTGTAGAGGGCACTCAAAATTTCAGTGGAGACTACGCTCAAAAAACGTGGTTGGGTGTGCCACGAGGGCTAGCGAGTGTGAGGTGGAGAACCTGCAACTAACGCCGGTAACAGTACTGTGCGAGTAGAGTCGACATCCAGAACAGTCACTCTTGAATCGTATTAGCAATAGATAACTTTGATAACGAAGAGTCCAAGTGTGTGTTTACCAAAGGCTTCGAGTTTCAATACGGCCAAACAATATCATAACAACGCCGGGACGCAGTCGAGTTACACGTCCAAGTTTCCCCAATCGACACGCCCATCACAAAAGTGCCCCAGGCCGCAAATCGCTCACAGCAGCCATGGCGAGATCACAAGATAGTTTCACATTCACCGTTGGGAAGCTCGGTGCGTATTCTCACCTCGGTGTGACGCACTGCGCTCCATTCTGACCGCTCGATTCACAGACGCGGGCATGGCCGTACGATGTTCACTATCCGCGTAACACGCTGACTGATTCTTTGGATGATCAGATCCTGCTTGGCGAACGTGCTCATCTCATCGAGTTTCCCTCAGTTCTGTTACCTCCCGGTGTTGCGACCGGCTCCATAGTCAACATCGCCGTCCACCAAAACATCGCTGAGGAACGAAAACGCGATCAAGAATTCTGGGGCCTTCAGCGGGACGTTCTGGAGACTTTTGGACGCACCTCGCCGGAACCACCTCAGCTCCAAGTGCTGTGCCTTTCCGCTCTTTTGTCTGAAACATGTCCTCACACGTCTCGCAGGTCCGCAACGTCACACAGACATCGGTTACGTTGGAGTGGCCCGCTTTGAAACTCGCGACGGCCAGACTGCGCTCTCTGGACATTTACAAAAACGCACAGCGACTCGCCTCGATACCCGGTGCAATGACCAACACGTCTACGAAGCTGTCTGGTCTCTCGGTCGATACTACCTACACCTTCCAGCTGGTGCTGCGGACGACCGCAGGGACGTTCCATTCGAATCTCATTCGCCTGCGCACGCATACCATCGCAGACACGAGCGGTATTTCGGTATGTTTCGGAACCGTGGGTGACGAAGCGCTCTTGCAGGACGCAAAGTCTGCGTTGAGCGAGATGAAGGCAAAGTGGAGCGACAAGATCCAGATCGACACCACGCATTTCGTGTGCACGACGCCGGCGATGACGCCCTCGGGTGCCAACGCCAGCGGTGGTAATGTGTCTGGCGGACCGGGCGTGGAATACCAGCGAGCCCTTCAACTCAGTATTCCGGTTGTCCAGCCGCAGTGGATATTGGCATGTCTGGTGGAAAAGAAGCGAGTGTTTTGCTTGCCGATATGCGCTCGCGCCTGACTCGTTGAACAGAATGGTACCCATTTCTGGGTTTTACCTTGGCGTGACTCCGCCTTCGAACTATCACGCTCAACGGCCTCAGTCAATGTCTCTGGCCACTTCGTCTGCTGTCAACGGCGTCGCTGCACACAAAAGCGCACCAAACCGTGCCTCGATGCCCGCCGTCCCACGCACCACCGCTGGAAGTCCCCCAGTCACCACCAAAAAGCCCTTCGAGGCCACTCCCGAAGAAGAGACAGAGGAAGAGACAGGGGAGAAAAGGATACCTAAAAAGTCGATCTCAGGGATCGAAACGCGGCACAAGAGCAACGGTACGATGGATCGTAACTTTCGATTCCCGCCTGCGTCTCAATCGCCGCCTGTTCCGTCTGGGTCGCAAGCAGTTCCGGCAAGTTCGCCGCCTTCGCCGCCACCCGCGCCTGGTGTTTCTGAGTCGGCTGGACGTTTGTCTGGTATGGAACCTAGTGCGGGGGTCAAGATTATCACGCCGTCTAGCGTAGAGGTGCCTCCTCCGCCACCGGTCGAGAAGGAAAACCGAAGGGTCGTTGCAGAGGAGGATACGGAAGAGGAGGTGGGGGATACGGTAGAAATTGACTTGAGATGACCGTTGTGATTATGGTTTCTTGTACAGATTTCTTGCACGATGGGTTTGGTCCTATGTTATTCCTTTTATTATGATGTCACGTGCAAATGTGTACGGCGCTCTTGTTCCGTCGACGCTTTCAATAGCAGACACAAATGTCGAAGAGGCGGGTCGCATACTATTATGATGGTACGCCTTGCAGAGATCTACCTTGACGCTCTCTCCGAACGGACTACTGGCAGCGGACATTGGCTCGTACACATACGGCCTCGGTCACCCCATGAAACCCCACCGAATGCGCGTCACACACGACCTGGTCGCTGCATATGGCATGCTCGACAAGATACAAGTCCTCGTACGTCCTCTTTTCCTTGGCGCGCGTCCAACTGACGTGCGCTGTAGCGTCCCAAGCGCGCAACGCCCGAATCGATGACGACGTTCCACACGGACGAGTACATTCATTTTTTGAATCGGGTGACGCCCGAGACGGCAGAGGAGCTGACATACCACGGGACGCGATGTGAGCATCGATCACTTTTTCGTGCGTTTCGTTGCTGATCTGGATTCCGTTGGCGTCAGTCCTCATCGGCGAGGACAACCCTGCATTCGAAGGCGTGTTCGAGTTTTGTTCCATCTCGGCGGGGGGATCGATCGGTGGGGGCGTTTCCCGTCCTGCGTTTTGGCTTTGTCGCTCACACGTTCGTTTTAAAAAGCTGCCGCACAACGGCTCGCCTCTGGGGCGGCTGATATCGCGATTAACTGGGCTGGCGGATTGCATCATGCCAAGAAGCGCGAAGCCTCGGGGTTCTGCTACATCAACGACATCGTGCTCGGGATACTAGAGCTCCTGCGGTCTTATCCGCGCGTGCTGTACATCGACATCGACTGTCATCACGGGGACGGCGTGGAGGAGGCGTTTTACACGACGGACAGGGTGATGACGTGCTCGTTTCACAAGTTTGGGGAGTACTTTCCAGGGACGGGGACGCAGGAGGACAAGGGGATGGGCAAGGGAAAGTATTACACCGTCAACGTCCCGCTCAAGGATGGGATCACGGACGAGTCGTTCAAGACCGTATTCGAACCGGTACGTGTTCGTGCAAACATGCGCTACCTGGCGTCTCAGGCTGGTGTTGGCAGGTCGTTTCTAAAATCATGGACGTTTACCGTCCGAGCGCGGTCGTGTTACAGTGCGGTGTGGATTCGTTGGCGGGGGACAAATTGGGCTGTTTCAACATCACCATGAATGGACACGCGCACTGCGTGCAGTTCCTTCGATCGTTCAATGTTCCGCTCATTCTCCTCGGCGGAGGAGGGTACACAGTCAAGAACGTCGCCCGAACGTGGACGTACGAGACCGCATGCGCTCTTGGGGTAGAGAAGGACATCGACCTGAACCTACCCTGGAATGAGTACTTTGAATGGTTCGGGCCGCGGTATCGACTCGAAGTGCCGGAGAACAATATGGATGATTTGAACGTCAAGGACGGGTCGCTGGATAAAGTGAGGTTCAACGCGTTGCATCAGCTCGCGCAGCTGCCTTGTGCGCCGTCGGTCGCGATGCAAGACGTCCCGCGGGAGAATCTGGGTAAGCATCTTGGATTGGAGGTGGAAGAGGAGGGGGAGGACGTTGAGATGGATGATTTGGACCGGCGATTGGCGCGTGAGTCTACGTTCACTTGCATCCCACTTTTGCGATCGACGTGACGAAAAACTAAAACTAAAACTAAAACGGATACAGAGCACGCGCGGTATTTGTACAGACTACAAGAAGCCACTGCAGGGTCCGAAGAGTCGGACGACGAGCGATACGATTCGGACGGGTCGTCGTACCGCCGGAGTCGAAAGCGGATGAGCATCCTGACGAATCGGTATGTGGACGTGGATGCTGGCAAGAACGTCTTTCCTCGCAGACGGTTCTTCAAGAGCGGTGCCAAGTGGGACGAGACGTATGGGCGGGTGCGGCTGGAGAAGCCGTTGGCGTTTGATGTGGTGCGAGGGGGTGGGCTGGGAGCGGTGATGGAGGCGGGTGGGCGGAGCAGACTGGCGAGGGACACGAATGGCGATGAGGATTGGGAGGACGGTGCTTCGGTGTAGGTCCGATTGTTGTGTGCGTAAGTCGACTTGTATCTCTAGTTACCCCGACCTAACCGCTATGGTGAATCTGACTTTGGTAGTTCATGGGGATAATTTCAATGACCTAAAGTGTGCCCGTACAACTGAGAGGAGGAAGACATAGAAGGGGATGAAAGGTGAGGCAATGATACCACGGTTCTTGAATTCTGATCTTACGACGTACAATCAAAGTGTCTGAGATGAAACGAGAGTGGATAAATGGCTGGGAAAGAGATCATCCGTGGGGGTTCAGAACTAGTGGATACACGATCAAACAATGGCTACACAGTTCAAGACGAATAACATAAAATCTGGAGCTGCAAGACGAGAAGCATGAACACCACCGCAGTCGTGCGCGTGCCCAACGTGTACTTGGTCAACCTCGGGTTCTCGAGTGTACCTTCTCGAACAAGATCTTTCGGTGGATCTTTTCCTTGTCCAACGAGGAAAGCCAAGCGTTGTACAGCGCGGAAACACCGAGCGAGACGAGGAACACGACTTGGCCGAACAATGACGCTTGGGGGATCAGAAGGAGCTGGGTAATACATTGAATGAAGAATAGGAGGGAACACCACCAGACGAGCTTGTACTGGTACCCGCTCGAGAAACAGAGGGAAAACCTTCCGCGCGTGATGGAGTTGACGGCACCTTCTGATCCTCGCAACAACACGATATCCTTGTCCGAACTGAGGATTCCGTCACCAGGCGGCGACCCCTTGGCAGGATCGGGGTGAGTAAACATGAGATCCGCAGACCGAGTACGAGGCGAGATATACCGCTCGCGACGATTCCGACGAGGATCAACGACGATGCATGCCAGTCCCCAAAAACAGCACAGAGCGCAGACGCGCCAACGCTGGTGGTGACGGGGATGGTGGCAAAGAAGAGTGTAGACGCGCTGCTGCTTGTGGGATACATCTCGGGAGCAGGGGTATTACCAAGATCGGCGATCGTAATTCCAACAGGCTGCGTCTTTCTCCCCCGGACCACTTTCCCCTCCGATTCCCAAGCCTTACATTCTTGCATGAAGAGTTGGGCCAAGTAACCCGTCTCCTCAATGACAGTGCCCGAGTGAGCAGCACGGAACTTGGGTCCCTTGGAGCTATGCAAGCTGAACAGTGTCCTGGGATCTATCTAGACGTTCTTGGATTTCGAAGAGGGGTTGCGACTGGAAAAGGCGATGGATTTCGCGAGCGCGTTCAATCGCTTGGCGATTTGAAAGGACCCGGCGGTATTGTACCAACCCAGCCAACGTCTGTTCCCGTAAACGTGTACTGTCACCATAGCGGCTAGGGCGTCATCTCCGCCCATTAAGCCCCCTGACATGTCGAGGGAGAAGCGGGAAGGCTTGTCGAGTTGGAGTGAAGGCATGGTGGTAGGATGTCTGTTGAATAGACTAGGAACGTCGTTGTGGGAGATGAACATCTGGAATGAGACTGTTTCGCGACGATGAAAGTGGTGGGCCGGTCAAACGAGTTTTTTAAACGCTTTCACGGGGCAATGTGGGCATGACCACACACCGATCCACATAGCAAGCAAGTTTCTGGAAAACGTACACAAGAGTTGAAAGCTGTGACGTTCTTTGGACGCACCGAGTGTGCAGGGCAGTGACGGGCGTGAAGGAAGCCCCAGAATTGCAAGTACTGCCGATTCGGAACTTGAAGTCGTCCACCACTTTCTTCATTTGTACTACAAAAGTGCTGCGACCACGCTGGACGGTGCGTAACATCACTTGATTGCCGACTCTGAGCAGGAAACGTGTGTCCAAGGTATTTTTCTGCCTCCTCTCTTTCTTTTTTCTTGGGGCGCCCATTGCGCGCTTTGGCATAGACCATTGTTCTCCACTTCGGAATCCGGATGCGCTGAAGACCCGGTGTTTTGGGGGGAAAGCTTCGGTCACCACCCGGTGGGTCTTTCTGCGGCGCTTTCGTGGGCGCGCGCTCTACTGCCAACGGGGCTAAAATCGGCGTCAAATTCGGTGTCATCAGTCACGATATACGACATAAGAGCACAGACATAACAGGCGCGCTCGGGCCGTGCTCGAGTCACCTGCCTTACTCGATTTTGGATTCGCGCGGGGACGCGGCCACAAAGATTACTTCTGTTGTTATTCATCTGCAATTTCAGGTATTGTAAGCAGTTCGGAGGATAGATTTTGGCCGTGATTTGTGCTCACTTTGTCGGTTAGCCCTGTACTCAGTGATCGGACCACTCGTTGCCATGGTCCACTTTCCGGTCAGCTTTGGAAGACGGACAAAGGCTTGGTCTATCCACACAATATTATTCAAGGCTCACAGCGCATGGACGTACTATCATGGGGCATAGGGACAATGGACACGAACGACTCAGGCTGTCCACCTTCGGCCAGGTCCACCAGATGCACTATATAAAGGACGCGATGGTTCTTGAGCAGCACACAACCCTGTCTGTTTTTTTATCCTTCTCGAACACGAACACTGTACTCAACGTGTATCTGAACCCAGTAAGTCATGGTCGCCGAGTGTCATTGCGATGTGAATGTTGACTCGGAACAAATTCTAGTGTCATACTCGGCGAATTCTAGTACTAGAACGAGCGACATGGTTGTGTCTCTGTGCGACCTGAGCACCCTAGCCTCCGCCGACGATGAAATTCTCAGACAAAGATTGTTCCTGTCTGAGATTTGTTATCGAAGGAATCGCCTTTCCCCCATCTTTCGCCTCCCGAACGAGGTTCTCGCAGAAATATTTCTCCAGTCTGCTCATGGCACTCTCGTCGATATTCGCACATGCATAAACGTTTCGCACGTTTGTCGTCATTGGCGTGATGTCGCGCTGAACTATCCGGTTCTATGGTCAAAGATTTTCGTGCGGCCGAATCGCTGGACGGACGAGTTTTTGGCACGATCCAATGGGGCGTTACTAGACATATGCGCTACACTCCGCGCCTCCTGCGATCCCTCCCCGTGGTTAATATCTCTGGGGAAAGCGATCAACCACCTAGATCGTATCCAAGAGCTGGACCTGGAGCTGGAGCCCTCAAACAGCAAGGTTTTGCCCATGCTTTCCTCAAGTGCACCCTGCCTGAAAAGCCTCACAATCTCCATGCGGAGCCTCCCTCATGAGGACCCCATAATACTCTTCGAGGGGAATACACCCGTCCTTCGCGAACTGAGATTGGTCGACTGTCCAGTCTCATTGCGATCATTCAAACTGAATGCTTTGACCACCCTGACCCTCATGGATTGGGTCGGTGGCTCACCGTCCCCACACACTACGGAAGATTTCCTGGGCATGCTAGGCTGCATGCAAAATCTTACAAGTTTATATCTCCAGCAAGAAATTCCTGGCTCTCGGCAGTTCGTCTCCAGCGGCGTGTTCCATAACTTCCAGAAACTCAAATTACCTCGTCTTTCCTGCCTTTGGATGCACTCTCCGATATCGCTGGTCATTGCATTGTTATATTGCACAGATATGCCGATCACTGCCGAGTTAAGGTTGGAATGTAAGCCCGACGACGAATTTACTGAAGCCGACTACACATTACTTTTTTCGGGTCTCGGACAAAGGTTCAGCACGTCCAAAGATAGTCCGACAATTCGCTCATTGTACATCAGCACCCGTTGGCAATGGCAACTCACAATCAGCACATTGGAAAGCAACTGCGAAACCCTCTCCATCGGACCCGACACTGAGTGGAATTGCGGTGTTCCTCTTCAGGTGGTTCTACTCGACTTAGACATGGGGAACAACGGGGACATGCGCGCCTTTAGTGACATATGTTCTTTCATGCCCCTTGCGCACGTCCAGACCGTCACCTCTTGCTACCCGCCGTTCTCGTCGGTCTTTTGGGAACGCTTCTTGCAGCAAGTTCCGAATCTACGACGCCTCAAGTTGACCCGGGGCGAAATGCCAGAACTGGCTTCGCTCTTGTCCTGTGTCCCCGCGAAGAACGAGGACGAACTCGGGCGTGCGCCTCGAGTGATTGCACCGGCGTTGGAGGTGCTAGAGTTGAACTATATCCGATGGGACTCCGAGCCATGGGAGCGTCAGGGAGATGATAGTCTTGTCAGCGAAGTGGAATATTTCATTGAGGCGCTTTCTACCCGCCCGGGACCTGCTGTGCGACTTGTTATGGAGGACTGTGACCTGGAGCCGGTGGACATCGAAGATCTGTTTGACTCGGATGTCGAGTCCGGGGATGATTTGGAGGCGGAACTCGAGGGCGATTCGGA
>JBBPTZ010000188.1:0-34657 GCA_038094315.1 Phylloporus cf. tubipes | reverse complement strand
TTATTCCTTACTTTTTCATCGCGCGTGCTCACGTCGCCTTGATTTATTCGTGCATCCTAACTGGTGTCGTTCTTCTAGTCTTTGGGGTAGTCAAAGCCAGGGTAACCGGAGCAGGCAAGGGATTCAAGGGGTACTTGTGGGGTGCAGTGAGTACTTTACTCGTTGGCGGAACAGCTGCAGCTGCGGCGTACGCTATCGTTGCTCTCCTCGAGGCATAATCAGCAGGGGCGAAGTTGGTTTTATATCTCACATATATCATTACTGTATCACTAGTGTTTTTGGACTGTTGTTTGGATTCATGTGGACTGGACTAGGAGCCGTGTGGCCCCAATCGGCTTAGGGTCACCTTGGACTCTGACCCCGGACACTCCATAGTCGTGCTCGTCGTCGTCGACGTTGAACACGCGCTGGCCCTTTGACGAGTTGCTTGTCCTCCTCGATACAGTCTTGTTCATTGGGCCATCAAAACGTGTTCTGATCAGCCAATCCTAGCACACCCCGGAACGGTCCTCCTTACCCCCTACTATGGTTCAAACTTCAGATCCTGGAGTCAACACCCAAGCAGAGGACGATTTCGGGATCACATACTACATAGAGAACGTCCAGCAGTTCTGGTCAGGTACGTCTTTTCATACTCCTACAAGGTTTGGTGATCAAAATAGGCTTACTGTGTCATGGCCCCGCTCCCGCTCTAGAGCTTGATGACACCCTACACCTTCCGAGCGAAGGTCCAGCTACATTGTCCATGCTGGACACCGCACTTCGGAAGTTTGTCTCATTGTGTGCTTCTTACCACGGTCAGCTCTCTCGGACGCTTTCCTTCTGATCTTAATTTCTTCGACAGAGCAGTATCTTCAAAGTCCACTACAACTAGAACACGCATGCCAGTTGCTTTTGGATTCCGAGCTTTTTACTTTTCACTCCGAGAGAATGTGTGAAATTGCGATCGAGGATGTGCAGTCGGTATGTTACAACGATAGGCATATCGCTCTCCCACATCTAACATATCTGTAGAAAACGGATCCTCACGAACAGTTCATCTTGTATTGCCTTTTCTTGTTTTGGGGTAGACGCCAGTCTTCTTTCCTTCGTGGCTACAAGCGATGGCAGCCTCTCATCCCACTTCTGATGGACCATGTCTTGGTCGACATTGATCCTGATGCTGACGATTCTTATGCTTCTAATCTGGCTACCAACGGTGCAGGCGCTCGTGCGAGCATCATCATGGGCCCGGTTGCTATAGAAGGTAAACTCAGAGTGCTAAGTGTCAGACTTCTCTACGAGGTCTCTCGGGTTCAGAAACTTTCGGAGCAAGATTTACGTAGGTTTTCCATTCTCTCTGCCAAGTTCGTCTGGCTGAACATTCTGATACAGGCGTGTTCAGTGATTCGTTCTTGGACCATCTTTTCGAGCTCGTGGAGCAGACGCGCTTTATGCCGGATGAAACCTTCAACTATTCCGTCATCAAGTTGATAGTGAGCACCACGAACTCTTATCCCGACAATCATTAACCATTGTGCTAGGTAGCGCTCAACGAACAGTTTATGGTTGCAGGCCTGAACAATGTGGCCTCGCCTCAGGCTGGTCATGGGAAAGCGCCAGAGGTCCGAAATCGGGTACTCGATGTGCTTGTCTCTCGCCTTGGTTCCAGCAAGACATTTGGGGAGAACATGATATTTATGCTCAATCGTGCCTGTACGTATTATATATGTTTTCATTTTTTCGTGACTGAAAGTTTTTTTAGCTCGTTCTGCGGAGGATCTTTGCATGCAGTTGCTCGTGTTGAAGGTGCTATTTATTTTGTTCACTTCAAAGGCGACTTCGGAATATTTCTACACAAATGACCTCTGCGTACTTGTCGATGTCTTCTTGCGCGAGTTGGTGGATCTCGATGACGAGAGTGAATCGGTGGGTAAATTCCGCTTGTGCCAAAGACTGGAACCGAGTTTAAATCATCGCAGTTGCGTCACACTTACCTTCGCGTTTTGCATCCTCTGCTCACAAAAACGCAATTACGGGATATTCCCTACAAACGTCCTCAAATAATGATGGCCCTGGAATCTCTAACGCAGAACGCTAGCATCCGGGATATCAACCCAACCACGAAGAGATTAGTCGAACGGTGTCTTGGTGGGGAGTGGTGTGTGCAACTGCGAAAGAAATCGGTCGACAAAGATACTGTAAATTCTCTGGGTAGCCTTCCCCCGGGTAGTCCAAGCCACGACATCCTTGCATCGGTGACGCCAGCTGGTCTACATCCCACCGCAACAGCAAAGGGCTCCGAAAGATCGCACGACATTGTCAGGTCGAAACATGTAAAGACCAGTCGCAGCATTGAGAATATAAAGCCACAAGCTACCAAGCCGCCCCCATCGCGTCCAGCCTCTGATGAAGTTAGGAGGCCAAGCATGGAGAGTGCCACAAGCATTGGTGTTGTGGCTTCGAGCACTACAAATCCATCGAGGCGAAGAGACAAGCCTGGTTCTATGGACGACGCCTCTCTCATGCAGCACATGGGAAAAAGTACTCAACTGAGGCATCATCCCCATCCTCCGCCATCGCCTACGTCTTCTGTTCCCCTACCCACCACATCCTCTGCCGTCCAGAAAGCACGCAGACCGCCCCCCGCACCTCCAAAGAGGCGCAAACCCCCACCTGTACCACTTGGACAGACCCACAGCGGAGCTCTCATCACTGCTATCGCAGGTTCCTCGTTGTCTGCACACAGTCAGCTTGGAAAATAAGTCATTGTTCCCCACGGACTTCCGATCGAGTTATAGTAATGATGACTGATTTCATCCTTTATTACGCCCATTTTCACGAGCATATCTTGCACATCACCGGACAACCATAGCACACACTTATCTTAATACGTATATCTCTGCAAGTTGCTTTCCGTCTTCATCGCGTCTGACATCTACTCAGGGTTTACATTGGAATATACATTGGAACGATCTTATATGATCAAAATTCGGTTGGGCTTGACCGTCCGCGTCATGACCCGCGATGGTGAGTTTCTAAATGTCTACTCTGATTATCTGATTTTGAATTCAGTCGAATCTGCTTCAAGAAGACAAGGTATTGGCATGGAGATTTATGCTGGCACTACATACATAATAGCTGGAAAAAAATAAGGAGGCATCCATTGGAAAATATAGTGTGCTCAGGCTCGAGCTAATATACAGCTACCATCGCTATATGCGTAACCGCTTCTTGACGGGCGTATTCAATCCCCCTTCCTCGGCTGGATCGGAGAGACCCTTACTCGAGGACGAACTACTCGCCGTGCGCTTCCGCGCTCCCAAGAGGAGAATGTCAGGCGAAGAATTAGGCAACCAAAGTTCTTCTTCTTCAACAGTCAAGCCCTCATTATTGGCAATATCCGCCAGGTCGTCTGTGTCATCATCATCCGTGTCGAATTCGGGAGTAAATGCGCGATGTTGACTTTGACTCGATGCTTGTCTGTGATTTCTCGAGTCCCCTCTGACTTTGGGTTTGGTAGGCGTCGCGGCGACGAGGGTTATTCCTTGGGAGGGCCGCACGTCCTTCTTCGCCTCCTTTGACTTGGCGAGCGTTTTCGTACGTGAACCGCTGGGCTGACTCGCGCGCGAGTGTTGTACTCGAGGTTTGAATGCGCGGGACATGCTGACTTCGCGACTGAGAGCGCGTCTAAGGGACGACGACGTCCCAGAGGTAGAACCGGAGCGCCTTGCAGTAGCATCCTGCGCGAGTGAGACGGACAAGGAACGTGAACGAGATCGCGTATCTGACGCGGTGGTGCTGGTTAAGACCGAGGAGGAGCGTTGGACGGGGTTAGGTTTACCCTTGGATTTGGTGACGGAGGTGGAGGTAGAGTATCGGGTCAATTTGCGATCAGGGCGTGGATGGGTAGAACTGGTCGCTTGAGTGTCAGGGTTTGATCGTGTGTCAGAATCGCCAGAGTCATCGTCGTCCGAAAAGGGCGAGTAAGGGAAGAGCTTACGGCGCAAGAGGGCGCACATGTCTGGCAGCGTCGATTTGAACCTGTGATGAAATGAAGGCCCGGTAACCACCAAGATCCACATATCCGTAGGTGAACTCACTGGCGCTCGACGACACCTTCACAGAACGATTGCATCCAATCCCGTTCGTCTTTTATCGCTGACTTATTCGAATCATTCATGTTGAGGAGAAGCTGCCACATGGAAAGCTTGTCCATGAATGACTCTAGCCGCTCATATGCGGAAGGAACGATGGTTTTTGTTTTCTGTCGTTTCTTCTTGGTTGAGGGAACCACGTCGTCCACGGGAATCTTGACTCGAGGAAGCGGAGGGCAAAGTCCAGGCAGGGAAAGTTTGAGGAGGTACAAGAGGATCTGGATCTGTACCCTGCACGCGTTGTCGTCAAGAAGAGGCATCTGCGCGCGAAACCAAGCACCCACTCTCGCCTCTCGAGCCTTTCGAGCCACATGTTTCGCGATTTTTCCTCGAGCATGATCGCGTCTTCGTTGTTGACGTTCGTACAGCCTTCTCCCGTCTCACCCGTCTCACCCATCTCGTAGCCAAGCGCATACCACATCATGGATTCCTCCACTTCACCGCCGCCGCCGTCCAGAGCGAGAATCTGAGGGAGTTCTGTGTGGTATTTCGCGACGACAGAACGGAGGGAAAGGAGGAGCGGGTCCAGGAACGCATGGAGTGGGTGGGGAGTGTCCGGAGACTGTGGTGACGCGTCTTGGACGCGGTGCAAGGATGGAACAAGGAGACCGATGGGCATGATCGACTTTTGCTGGTCAGAAACGCGTCGCAGTGGGTCGATGATCGTACCTCTGGGAGCCACAGAAATTGGAGATATGTTCGGACGACGAACTGGTCTGGCGTTTCCAGGTGGACGTCGGTAAATGGGTAATCTCGAGCGATAGCCTTTTCCTGCGTCGTCGTCCATTTCGCGTTGGAGCTGGTGAGCAGCGTCAGAGACTGAACAAAACTCATCACAAGTCGCGTCCAAGGCAAGTTGCCAAATCTAGCAAATATGTAATAGTACACAACCTTCTCATCTAATGCTACACCCGCCCGATCAGCGCGGCACCAGAAACTCTCCCAGCCCGCTCAAGACCTTCATCCTGGAGCATGTACGCAGGCTTATAGTGCGCAGATTGTAATGGCGGTGTCGCGTAAGCGTTGCCATCAGCAGGGTTGCTCCCCGCTCGACACGTGCTGAAAAGATCGTTGGCAATGACACGGCAGGACCCAGGGGTATTGGAACTATTGGCCAGTTCTGTGCAGGGCTCAATGGTCGTACAGTCTTCTGGGCGTGTTGCGGGCTTGAGTTGGCATGCGGGTCTCTCTGCCATACACATGGCGTTTGGCTCGCTGGCAACAACCGTGACCAACGGAAACATTTCCAGTGACGCGTCGTCCTGAACACGGAGCGCCGGGTTTGGAAACGTATTGTATACCGAACCAAGGGACGTATACCTGTTCTCACTTAACGAAAGTCATTGTGAGTCCACTGAAGGCTTACCCTTGGTCGTACAATGAACAGTAGGGCACCTTCAATCGCCGCAAGAACGTCCATACATCGGAGTACGACCAGTTGATAATGGGATTGATACGTTCAAACAAGGGCCAGCCGGCATCTGTCTTGTTCCTATACGTGAGTGTGGCTACCAAAAACGTGACCCAGCGATTCGTTCCAGACAAGAGAAGAACTTGCCGCCGTGTGGGTCTGATCTCCTTGTTCCAATCAGAATAGCTTCTGTCTGTTGATATCTCTCCTTGTAAAGGTGTAGAGCGCGTCGCATCCCTTCGCCTCCTCGAGCGTTCCCGACGGGCCGCAAGAATTCTGCGTGGCCGGGGTAGCTTTCGCTTTGCTTGCGTGCGACGGGTGTCGCCGTGCCTGGGGTAACGCTCTCGACTGGCAAAGGAACGTCTGATTCAGTGGAACATATGAAGAGATCGAGGCCATATGCCCGAGCCGACACCCAGATGAAATTCTCTAATTCCCTAAACGGCGAAGGTACGGGGATATAGACGGCTGGGATCGGTTTCGTGCTCAGAGGAGACCGGCGGGCCAATACCGCGGCATAGAGATGGAGGAGGACAGTACCTGTGGACGTCAGCAGAGCCCGCGCAAAACAGAGATGCTGTACACACAGTCCTTGCCTCCGTTGAAGCTGATTGATACCTTCTCTGGCCTGAAAGTGATATGAATCGCCGACACAACCATAGCAAGTCAGCACATACGTATATGTATCCAGAGCGCTCTCGATGACGTCCAGGGCCTCCCTGACACGTTCGCCGATTGGTTCGTTCGACGCTGCGAGGGCGTAGACCTGGGTCGATATCGACTGTCTGTCGTCTACAGTCATGTGGGCTGGGATAGTTGGCTATTCGACTGCTGGGAAGCTGGTCGAATGCTATGGCCAGCGACGAGCGGGAACTCTCATGCAAGCCGGAGAATCTGTGCGGTGGGAATCTGAGGTTGATCGGTGTTACTCGTGTTTGTTACGCTCCATCACTATTCGGATCGCGAACAAATGGCCTCCGTCGTGCTCGTCACTGGAGGCACAGGCCTCGTCGGCAAAGCCATCGAATACGTTATCGAGAATGAACCCCAAGGATCGCGCTTTGGAAAAAAGCCAGGCGAGACATGGATCTTTGCCAGCTCTCGCGATGCCGATCTGAGGTATTCCCAGAAATCTGAGTAGGCGACGGGTCGCACTCACGGTCGTGCGAACAGAGATCCGCAACAGACGCTGCAGCTCTTTGAAAAGCACCAGCCTACGCATGTCATTCACCTGGCAGCCCTTGGTATGTTCACCATCGATACTCGCGCCTCGATCCTTTTGATATTTGCGTGATCAGTCGGAGGTCTCTTTGCTAACAGAGAGCGCAAGGTTCGTGGCGACCATCTACGCGTGGGTATGCCCTAACTTTCTGATCGCGCCTCTTTAGATGACGTTCCTCCGGGACAATATGTTGATCAATGATAACGTACTGCACACTGCCCAGATCAAGAAGACGCAGAAAGTGATTTCATGCCTTTCAACATGCGTGTTCCCCGACAAAGTCGAATACCCCTTAACGGAAGAGAAAGTGCACCTTGGTCCCCCTCACGACTCAAACTTTGGCTATGCGTACGCTAAGCGGATGGTTGACGTTCAAAATCGGTCTGGTCTCTCTTATAGTCTCGCGATACCCTTATCTCACAACTATTCTACAGCGCATACAAGGAAGAGTTTGGTTGCAACTTCACGTCCGCTATTCCCACCAATGTATTTGGGCCCCACGACAACTTGTTGGTCTTACTGATATCAAACACCATCCACCGCTGATCGGACTCGAATAGTGATCTCAAATACGCTCATGTTATCCCTGCCCTCATCCACAAGTGTTATCTTGCCAAACGTGAGAGCTCTATCATGTTTCTGTGAGGCAAGTTTACCCCCTACCTTAGAAAACGGGACACCATTCAAGGTCATGGGTGATGGATCACCCTTGCGCCAGTTTATTTACTCTCGGGACCTCGCCAAACTCTTCATCTGGCAATTGCGTGAGTACGAGAGCGTAGAACCAGTCATCTTCTCTGGTATGTCCCAACAGTATCGGCGGAATTTCGTCTAAATTCTTTCTGTAGTGGACGAGAACGACGAACTCAGCATTAAGCAAGTCGCGAACTCAATCGTCGATGTCCTCAAATACCCCGGAGGGGCGAGTTTCGAGAACGAACCAGAAGACAATGGGCAGGATCGCAAACCTGCTTCCAACGCAAAGCTGATCAAGCTGATCGGACGAGACTTCAAGTTCACCCCGTTTAACGTTGGTTCGTAAATCCCGTTTACTCGGCCGGACGTGCTTGCTGATATAGTGTTGTAGCCCTGAAGGAGACAGTCGAGTGGTTCCTGGCGAACTTCCCGAATGCCAGAACCGGTAGAAGCCATTGATAAGCGCTAGGCCAGTTGATGGATTACACTAAGTGAGGAATTGGATCCAGATATGCGCAGAGTTTTTACGGGCCGAGTACGAGTACCACCTACACGTTTAGGTTCACCAGATTGACAGAAGATTTGAAGCAATTAAAAGTCACTAGCAGCACTAAGACACTTGTCTTCGACTCATACACTGGGCAATGATTAGTGCATGCGTTGGGTTCATCACAACGTCCTTGTCTGGAGAAGACATTTGCAGCCGTACACGTCAGTTCTTTTGACCATTTCATATACCTCCCAATGAGAACAGTATCTAGTTTTGATCCTCGACGAGGCTTCGGGAAGCTTGGAGATCGGCCGTGACCATCTCGTGCACGAGCTGATCAAAGGTCACTTTGCGGGTCCAACCAAGTACGCGCTCGGCCTTTTTAGGATTTCCGAGGAGAAGCCTGCATGGGAGTTAGCCAAGAAAACGGGACGAAATTTCGACCCGCGACATACTCTACTTCGGCAGGACGGAAATATTGAGAGTCTACCTTGACGAGAACTTTACCCGTCTTGTCGTCATAGCCCTCTTCCTCCACACCAGTGTTACGCCATCTACCACGCATTTCAACAACGATCACTATACGGATGGATTCCACGTACTTGATCGAGACATTCACGACCGCAAACGCCTTTTCCACGTACTCACGTACTGGGTGAGTTTCACCGGTTGCGAGAACAAAGTCCTGGGCTTCGGACTGCTGGAGAATACGCCACATGCCCTCCACATAGTCCTTGGCTAAAACGTGGAAGTGCATATGCTCAGAAATCGACTACTTGGCCATTTGTGACAAGACCTACCGTGGCCCCAATCACGCTGCGCGTCCAGGTTACCGAGGTAGAGACAGTGTTGCTTGCCGAGGTGTATGTCAGCCACGGCTCTGCTGATCTTGCGCGTGACGAACGTCCTACCACGCCTTGGGCTTTCGTGGTTGAACAGGATACCGTTGCACGCATACATCCCGTACGCTTCGCGATAGTTGACGGTAATCCAGTAGGCGTACAGCTTGGCAACGCCGTAAGGGCTACGGGGATAAAAGGGGGTAGTCTCGCTCTGTGGGGTTTCGACGACCTTGCCGTAAAGTTCAGAGGTCGAAGCTTGGTAAAACCTCACGTGTTTCTCGAGTCCGACGGTACGAACGGCATCGAGAAGACGGAGGGTACCCACGCCATCAACATCGGCTGTATATTCGGCCATCTCGAACGAGACCTTGACGTGAGACTGAGCACCAAGGTTGTAGATCTCGGTGGGAAGGACTTGAGCGAGGATGTACACGAGATTGGTGCTGTCGGAGAGATCACCGTAGTGCAACTTGAACTTGTTGGGGCCTGATCAAGGGTTGATAAGGCGGATCGAGGGTGAGGGGAAGGGAGTGCTCACGTTCATGTTGATCCGCATACAGATGCTGAAGACGATTGGTATTGAAGCTAGAGGAACGACGGATAATTCCGTGGACCTCGTAGCCCTTTTCGAGGAGCAGTTCGGTACTAGGACAGGAGGTCAAAGCATGATCCCGACATTTGAGGGAAGCGACTCACAGGTAAGAGCCATCTTGACCAGTGATTCCTGCGTTGGACATCGTTAATTTGTATGACGAAACGAGTAGATCACGAGCCAATCGACGTTGCGACCTGGATCGATGAAGAAACGCGTACCACTGATCAAAGCGACCTTTCTTTTCCGATACTCTTCGGGGGGCGGGAGGGTGATCTTGAACGGAGAGTTAGCTGTTGCCATGAGATGAATCTTGAACAGTGGGAAGGAGTCGAGATGAGAGGGACTTTGGGTGATAATCACGGCAGCTTCTCGGCCTCGCGGCGATGGTGTGATAACAACAACACGAGTGACGTCTTCGGCAGAAAAAGATGAGCCGAGCGAGTTTTTCCACTACCGCCGATGGGGCTCGAACCCACAACCTTTGCCTTAGGAAGGCAACGCACTACCATTGTGCTACGACGGCTCATTTCATACACCACCAAAGCAAACCAATATGGCCATGATTACCTCGTCTGCCTTCTACCACGACGAGCATGAACGTGCTCGTGTACCCTAGCACACATCCGCACGCGTCCTCGGTTCACCGATCCCTCGCCGCTGTCCTCCTTCCCCACTATCTCCCTCAGACCGTCCCCCCTGCCGTTCTCGCGGCGCCAGAGAACCCCTGGAAAACGGGGTGCGGTCTTCTGGTACTTCTTGCTGCACCTGATCACCACGCAGGGGTGCGCCAGTACGTCGAAACCGGCGGGAGGGTATTAGCTCTTGGCGTGAATGCGATTAGATCACAAGGGCTGTTTGGCCTGCACGAGACCGGATCAGGTTTAGCGCTCGTCAAAGACACCAGCATTCTTCGACTTGTTGACAAGAAGACATCGCTCCATCTCTCTTTTCCATCACAGCCTTCCACTTCCGCCACCATAGATCATGACGGGCAAGAAACTGCGGTTACTCGCATCCCATCTGCTTCACTTCACCTCGGGGATGGGGTATGCACGCTCGGACGCTACACCGATGACAAGGCGCTTGCAGGGGCACTGAGTGAAGGTGGCACCATTGCGCTTTGGTCTTGCGCCCCGCCTCTTCCCGAGCAGCTACTTCGTCCGACCCTGTCGGCTCTCGGCCTACTACTTGACTTCCCAAAGTTAGCTGAAGGCCAGCGACCTGAACCAGGTCTTCTCCCCCAGTTGCTTCTCGCTCATCCCCAAAAATGGGATATCCGGCGTCGTATCGTGCACACCTTGTTTCCTGATCGCGATCTGGAGACGGCTTTCTCAGCGCTAGCCGTACAAGGTGATGCCGGCAAGGCAACTACATCTGAGTGTGCACACTTTTCAGATGAACAAGATACTTTTCGGTTCCACTTTCCTCGCAATATTCCTGCTCCAGACCTTTCATCCGACCACCCTATTCTCACATTGTTGTCAGAGGTACCCAAGGAGGAAGTTAAAGACGTAATCGTTACTCCCCTACCACTGACTGCTAAGCAAGAAGAGCATTACACACCCTCTTTCTCTCCCAGCACGTTCTTTGCAGCATTGGACGAGTTCCGTCCCGTCAGAAAAGTGGATGAGCTGCTCATAGGCGATACACTTCTGTATGGCGAAGTCGTCACCAGTACACAGACGATGCTTGACAAGCATGTTTGTCGCACACTTCTGATGCGTCCGCTTACTTTCTGTTCTTTAGGAACCCGAGGCTCCTTCGTGGGCTCCCATCACCGTTAGTCTCCTTGGCTACAAATCAGGTCGAAGGCAGAGGGAGGGGCAAGAACGCATGGCTGTCTCCTGCGGGCAGCATGCTAGTTTCCTTGAAATTTAGTGTTCCTCTCAAGAGTGCGGGCTCGGGTATGGCCGCATGTCTTGGTCAGAAACTGTTGATTCACAAACCCTTAGATTATGATTCGCGCTCCATCCGACCATCGAATCTGGTCTTCGTCCAGTACCTCTTTGCCCTCGCAGTAGTCGAAGCGTGTCAAATGCTCGATCCTGCGAAGCAGTGGGCCACGAAAGTCAGGCTAAAGTGGCCGAACGACATTTATGGAGAATTTCCAACGGAGGAGAAAAAGGTAGAATTAAAGAAACTGGGAGGGATACTGGTGAATCCGAGCTTTCAAGGGAACAACGTGGACGTAATTATCGGTATGTGTCACTCGTGTGCATCCAAAGCATCCCGTTGCCTACAAATGTATCTAGGGTGTGGGTTGAACGTATTGAACGAACCCCCAATCGGTTCACTAGCTCAGCTGGGGGTGTCATCTGGCCTCACCGTTGAGCGAGTAACTGCAGCGGTTCTTACCACATTTGAGCGCACGTGGGACGCGTTTCTTGCCAAGGAGAGCGAGGGCTTCCTGCCCTTTATGCGCCAGTACACCAGTTCATGGCTGCATTCGTACGCAAGTGTCTGGGCTTTTTACAAGCAATCTGACCTGTCTGTTTTCAGAGGCCAAACTGTCACTTTGACTACAACGACCCCTCACACCACGGTTCGGATAGTGGGTATTACCTCTGATTACGGTCTTCTGCGTACGGAGCCGCTGGGCGGTGGGCAATATATTGACCTGCAGCCCGATGGTAATAGCTTTGACATGATGAAAGGACTGATCAAGACAAAAATTTCCTAGCCTACAGATAGTCTACAGGGTATTGCTCCGCTGATCCTGCTTTGCATATGTGATCATACATGACCCTCAAAACTCTATTTTAGTGACAGCAGGCGCAGCAGCCTTTTGTGCACCTGTGCCCATGGTATACCATTCCTCGTAATACACGCACTCCTGAGGGTTGGTAGGACCCTTATCCCGACAAAAGTCAAAGACCGGGCATCTGCCGCAAGGCGCTTGAGACCACCCTAGTGCCACCCGCTCCTGTCTGATTGCTCGATAGACGAAAGCGCCTCCGGCAGGTATCTCATTCAGAACCGGGGAAGGTGATTTTTGGCGTTTCACAGAGACCTTTGAGGTCGACGCTCTTTTGGAGGATGACCTGGGCTTCAACTTCGAGCGAGGTCGCTCGTCCTCGTCGTCAGTTTCGTCTGTACTTTCCGACGATGAAGTGTCGCGTCTCTTTGACTTCCCTTTCCGCTTCTTCTTCTTATGACTTTCTTCCTCTGATTCCTCGGTATCTGCATCTGAATCCACGTCATCATTCTTCTTTCGTCTGTGCTTGCGCTTCCTCTTCAGCTTTGGTTCATCAGTATCCTCAGTGTCCTCATGCTTCCGCGAGCGCCTTTTTTTCTTGTTGTTCGAAAGTCCTTCGTCAGATTCGCTGTCCTCGGGGTTCTCCGTCTGTCGTTTTCGCTTGCTGAACTCCTTGCTCTTATTCTTTGAAGAACCCCGCTTGCGTTTCTTTGAGCTCGAGCGTTCCTCACCATCGGAGCTTGAACCAGTGTCAGCATCAGAGTCTGCTTTAGAATCCCATGCAGAAGCCGCAAACGCAGGCAACTGCATCACCATGAGCAATGACACGAAATGAAATGATATCATTTTGACCTTTTCAATCTCCCCATCGAGCTCAAGAACACGAAGAAGCATCTCTACATGCTCCACGCCCAATTCTGTTTCCGTTATCTTGCTCTTGCTTAAAAAGTGCTGTATTTGCGGCGCAGATGGGTAAGATGGTGCGGTGCCTATAGCATATAGACGTTGTTGGCTGTGGGAATTGCGTTTTCCCGATTGTTTCGGGAATGACTAGTATGTTCGGCGTGAGGTTTGGCAACATAGGGAAATCGGTGTACGCACACGATCGCGTACATAGTGTAGACAGGCGGTCGACAGAAGCTTGATAAATTCAGTGTCGAGTTCATTGTCCGTGTACCAAGGCCCGCCCGTCAGCTCCACAGACGGCTCGAGATGCGCAAGCATGTATATTTTACGAGTTGGGTGCTTAGCAGAGTGAGGCGGATTGACCAGACGAGGGGAAAGAATAATACACACGCGTACTGCCTTGATCGACTTTACGAGCTGTTTCTGAACGAGAGCCTTCAAGCAGCGGTCGATCACGGTTTGATGCAGTTCTGTCTTAGCTTTGAGGTGCTTGGTCCAAATACCTGTCAGAAAGTTGAGCTCCTGTGCAAGTGTGATCAAGATGGCGCATGCCTTCGTTCCCCGAAGCTTGGATATGACTGAGTACCATGGTCTCTTCGCCGCTCATATCCTTTTTCCTGTAGACGAGGGCATCCGTGTCAGGGATATTCGAAAAAGCGGTTGCCGAGAACGCACACATCCATCTCCTTCTTCATTACAGCACGGAAAGCGGTGACTCCGCCGGAGCTCGACATCACTTTGAACATGCCCTGAAAACTTGTCATCTCCCTGAACGATGTGAAACATGGGATCACTCACAGCCCCAAGCAGAAAGTTGATCGCAGCGGTGCGGGTGCTCCCATCCGGAATGAGTTTCTCTGCATCCTTGATAGACAGCGTCTTTTGTCCGTCGTGAGCGATTGTCGATTGGATCAAGCAAGTTTGGCATTACCCTTTCGTTCTTTGCAAGGGCCGTCTGATGGAGCTTGAGCTCGTCTGCGTTGAGCTTGCGACCGCTCATCGTGGTCGGCGCGTAAGATCGTACGCGCACGTGATTTCAATTAGACGTTGGCTCTGACCATCATCATGAACGGGAACACGGAAGAGAACCTTTCAAACTACTTTCAGAAAAGCGCCGCCATCGTCAGACAGTATGCAGACTTGCGAGTATCTTTTTCTATCCTTGCTAATGACGCTCACTACCATTCTAGAATCGAGCAGGATTATGCCCAGCCCATTCTGCGTTATGCTTCTCGTAAATTCAGGGAAAACCCAATCACGATGGTACCCCTTCCCTTTCTGCCCATCTAAATGCGTATGAACACTCATACAGACTTTTATTTCCGTCTTTGCTGGTCTTTCTCTGCTTCCGTTGTTGTCTTTCATGTGCGTTGTCTCGTTCCTTGAGCGTCAAAGTCTCAGGACCTTTTCCGTAGCGGTCTTACCCTATTCGCATTTTCCTCCGTCGTATTCCTCGCGCTTATCTCTGCAGCGATGGTATTCATTGCCATCGAGGCCGTTCTCGGTGCGCATCAATTCGGCCAAATTAGATTACCTGCTTCTGACTGCACAAAGTCATTTGTTTCGTCTTCATGCTATGGTCACTTTTCATCGTCGCGAGTTTCATAACGGTCACTGTTGTCCTCGTCTACTGGACTACGCGTCTCGGCGTGCTTGTCTCCTACGAAGGCTCTTCTGGCGTCAAGGATTGGGCGCACGAAACGCGACAGCACTTTTTTTCTGCAAAGAGACGCCAACCAACCGAGGAATCCGAAGAGTCTGCCGTTCTCGTCGACGGAGATGGTCAAAGCTCCAAAAAAATCAAGGTGGAAGAGGAATCTCCGTTGGAAGACTGACGGTTTCGCTTTCCTTGTTCTATGTCGCACGTTTTCATCTCGTATGTGTAGCCTCTTGCGATTTCTGGGTTTTCTCTTCATAGATGAGTTCCGTAATGTGTCATGGACGGCTGTATGATTGTGCGCTCGAGTTCTGATGTACCAATTTACTACCAAGCAACCCACACGCACTGGTGTACCGAATGTTTTCTTCCTCGTCCGTTTACTGCTGTGCCAACTCTGGCAATTGTGAGGATCCCTGACTTTCACCACAGGTTGCCAATTCAAGTTGGGGCCGGGGGGCGAGTCCATACGTCACTTGCTTGATAGCATCAAGTATTCAGCCTGAGCATTGAGCAAGTTATCGTGCGCTAGTGGCAAAACTTCCGCCGCAGCCACATGGGAAGGAAATGCGGACTCCCAACTATTCTTTCCCTTTGACGGCCACGATTGCTACTGGATTCCACTGGAATATCATGGCGACTGCACGGACAAGCCAAATATCTACTGCGGCTTTATCTTTTTTCTTATTTTGCACAGCACGTTCGGTGATACAGTAGTATGGTATCTCAAGAGACGTAAAATGCCACCTGGTCCTCTTGGCCTGCCATGGATTGGCAATAGGTACCAGCTACCTGCCTTTAAACCGTGGAGGAAATTTGCGGAATGGAACAGACAGTATGGTAAGTCTCGTTGCATTCTTTGAAATTCTCGCATAGTGTAGACCTGCTCGTCTAGGGCCTGTGATATCTATCTTCCTAGGACGCACTCCGGTGATTGGTATGTACGTTAGCAAATTGGTGTTTTGTGCTGTTTTTAGGGACCATCAAGTGCTGGGTACCGCGCAAGCTCCTTGGGACTTGCTAGAGAAACGGTCCGACATTTACTCAAGTAGACCCCGTTTCGTTGTAGCGTAAGTCATCTCTCGAGACATCTCCGCGCTCGGTAAGACCATTCTAGCCAGTGGCGAAATTTTGTCGAATGACAAACGAGGACTAATGTTACCCTATGGTGAAAAATGGTGCAAGTGGCGTAAGGTAATGGAGAAAGCGCATCGGTTCGCGTTTGTGGTCTTCATATACGACAGGTCTTGCACTCTGGTTTCCATGCTCGCAGGGCCGAGACGTACCAAGACGTCCAGTCTCTCGAGTCGAAGGTAACTCTGTATTAGACTCTGACTGACCCGAAGGAATGGGAGCGACACCTTCAAAGGTAACCTCCATGAGGCAATCAAACCGTTGGATTGATTATGCCAAAGATATGCGGCGAGTGTGGCTACATCTGTCTCTTACGGCAGGCGGGTGGACAGCATCGACGAATGGATCGTGAAGGCGAACAACGAGGCCATGGATTGTAAGTTTGATTGTTTGCATACAAGACCTTGGGTTCACGTCCACAGACTTGACAAGGTGCGTTCGACGTAGTATTATAGTTTCTTATCCATCTTATTGGGGTAGTGTAAAGTAGGTGGAACACTTTCATATTGGTCCCGGTCGTCACTGACACCTTTTAAAGCATACCAGGAAAGTACCTTGTAGAGTCATGGCCATGGTTGTTGTATCTGCCGGTAAGTTCATGCACCATATGCTATAATCAAGACTTCTCATCGTCGTGTCTATTAGCGCTTCATGCAGTGGTTCCGTGCGGAACCGGAAGCGCGTCGGAGGTCTGATATCGAGCTCTGAGCTTTTCAGAATCATGACATTTGACCCTTTCTAATCACAAGCTTGGAAAGACTGCAGGAACATTGAATACATTTCTGCGTGGGTGCCGCGAACCTTCGAGCCGTCGAAGGATACACTGAATTGCTACAGTGGCCACGCTCCATTTTCCAGAAGTAATGAAGAAAGTTCAAGCGGAACTGGACGCTGTCATCGGGGCCGAACGCACGCCAGAGTTTTATGACAAAGACAGCCTTCCGTACATTAATGCACTCATCAATGAGACCCTACGATGGCGCCCTGTCGCCGTGTTGGGCGGTACGCCTCACGCCGTAATTGCAGATGACGAATACCTCGGAATGTGAGCCAAGGCGTCAACCCTATGTAGTAATTCTGATGCCGATACCAAGGATGATACCCAAAGGTTCGACGGTCTTTGCTAACCTAGCGCAAGTAGTCAGAATATCTCAAGGTTATGAATACTCAATCTGCTTTACAGTGGCATCATGCACGACCCCAACATGTTCCCAGACCCGGATAATTTCACACCTGAACGTTTCCTTGAAACAACCGACCCTCGTCTCCGAACGTTTGACCTTCCATTCGGATGGGGACGACGAATTTGTTCGTTGCGTGTGTTCTATATTTTGCGCGCTTATTTACAACATTGTCGCACAGGTCCTGGTATTCACCTCTCTTTGAATTCGTTGTTTATCAATATATCTCGGATCCTATGGGCCTTCGACATCACACCCGCTGTCGACGCCAGTGGAGACAAGATCATGCCGGACCCTTGGAATTATACCAACGGATTCAACTCCCGCCCTGTTAGGTTCGATTGCACGATCACAGCAAGGAGCACAAAAGTTGTAGAATGCTTGAAGGTGGAATACGAGACTGCCCAGGCGAGGATAAGTGACTGGCGGTTTTAATCACTGATCTCACCAACTGGTTCCGTACCCAAGCAATGGCGGAACCATCCTCATGTCGTGCAGAAATTCAGGATAACTAGGATTCATTTCAATGAACTCGGATATAAATGTTTCATTGCTAGCAACCCCCGTCAGGGCTGTTGGCTCCTGACAGTTACTTGAACTCATGCGCCTTGCGATGATGTGCTGCCTTGTTATTGGTACGTATGCGTTTATGAATCAACGTTGCCGAAGGTATCTCTCAGGTGGCAGGTGCCAAGTTGAATCGTTCTCTCCTAACGTCATGGCGAGTCACCCTAGGACGTTACTATCGCTTGATGGGACGGGTTACCTTTTGACGAAGGTTCCTCCAAGTTAATCATTTACCAATAGGGACCCCAAGAGATGCTATACACGTTTTCTCCACATAGGTACGCAGTAGACCTGGAACTTGCTGAGCTTCCTGCCTATGAGAAAAATTCACGGGTCAGTGGCTCTCCAAGGTTCCATAATGTTGAATATGGGTCAACTTCTTGAGGCCTTGCATGGGGTTGCACATATGTCCTGCTTTGCAATCTGCAATCTGATCTGGGATCTTGGTAATCCATGTTTCAACCTCAGGCTCATCATGCAGAACCTGAATGAGTGGTAAAAATTTCATATCTTCTCCATTCCATGGTTTTATTCATAATCAGCTGCCTATCATGAAACAACTGAATGCATAGCACAATTACTACAGGCTAGTAAACAAAAATACATTGGTTGTGTACATTTACCAGTGCATGAGGACTAGCCAAGATAAAGCATGAGGCCAGATTATGGCTAAAGGAGTACATAGATGAAAAAAGAAAAAAGAAATACATCAGTGTCTATGTGAGTAGACAAGATTGGTATGAAACAAGAGAATTCGGAGGTTGTCAGCAAGACATATACCAGCTCACAGGTAAAACATGGTGTTCTTGAGGATCGGCTTGGAGACGCCGCCTCCCCATAGCCTCTCCGCCTCCTTGATGACATCTTGCTCCGCAGCACTCCCACTTCCGGTGCCGCTTGCCGTTCCGTCGCCAACGTATCCGTGGAAAAGCTTTCGCAAATAGCATCTTCCACGTTCGCAGGCAACGTCCGCGTAATAGGCTGGAGACACCAGACTCACAGCCTTGGTCGCACGAGAAAACATGTAACTGAGGGAATTGGTAAGGCCCTGGATTTCGTTTGCCTTGAAGCCAATATCGTCGTGGACCACATAATAATGAGTGGGTCGAGTGGTACCCTGTAGACCCCCGTGTGCTACTTGCGGTCTCAGTGGCGAAACTCAGATTATGGATCTATCACGAACCTTGCAAGAAGAAATCAAAATCGTACACGGCGGTGACACCGCGATCAACCACTGTGCCCGGACGGGGATTTCCGTCTCCTGCGGCACTATCTTCTTCAGTTGGGTAAAAGCGCGTATGGTGGCGTTTGCCACAGATGATGATCGTGAGTTTGGGGTTGTAGGGTACCTTGGGGGTGCTAAAAGTCTTGAAAGCTCCGAAGATTAGGGGTCGCTCTTCCTCTCTGACAGAGTTGAATTGGCCCTGCCAAGGATGAGATCCTTGAAAGAACAAAGACGCAGGCCGTACCTCTGAAACGCCATCGCGATACACCAGAACGCGCTCAGGTAGCTTTCCACTGTTTCTCTTCTGGAAGAGTTTTAGGCGATCGACCATCATATCCTTCAGATTCGTTATCATCTTCGAGCAACCATCTTAGTCAGTAAAGGAATAAACTATTCAGTGCGAAATACCTCTTTCCTGGACTCCTGGATTTCCAAAGCAGCCGGATACTGTGCAAAGTTGCTGTCAACACTCGCAACAATGGCTGCGATGGATGCTAAGATGCAAACATCAGAAGGTACATGGCAGAGAAAAGATATATCCTTACGTGTCCCCACAGCACTACCGGGGCTTGGGTGGGTAACATCCATACCGACGATCATGGTAGGTGCGCTATTCAACCATCTCCCGCTGTTTGGATCCAATTTGTGGTTGATACCGCCCATCTTCATGTTGACCTTTAAAGCCACATTTGCAAAGTACTGTGGACTACACTTGCGAATTTTGGAGGATTGAACGCAGACAGTAGCCACGTCCAGGAAAACGTCACAAAGGTGCTTCAACCCTTCGTATACAGCCTTGTCGCCACTAGACAGCATGACAAAAAGCAAACTAGGCTTGGGCTTGACAGTCAAAAGCGCATTTCTGATGGTATCGATGGCCGCCCGCCTCATGGGATCGGATTGGTCCTTGCGCGGAAGTTGTGCCGTAACATAGGTCGGGTCGGCAGTGACCTGCATTCCGCTCACGTTACACATGCTACGAAAACCAGACACAACTTGGAGAAGAGCTGGATCTGAAGAACCAGTGAATTCATCCCTGGAGCCGTCCTTGATGACGAGAACTGTCCACTTCTCCAGACGCGCACCAACGGCAAACTTGACCCCTCTAAGGTTCCAAGAGGCTTTGTCATCGATAGCAGCAGGACCAGATTTGTACCCGATTCCAGGTTTGGGTAAGATACGCCCGGGAACCACGGCCATGTCCGGACCAATGTTCACGCCGAAAGACTGAAGTTCTGGACCTGCTATCCTCAGTCCGAGGTGGTTAAGACCTTGGTTGACAATCGCCTCCCCATTTACGTTGGGGGGCTGACACGCTATCTTGATCATCTCAGCGGTCTGTTCGTCCGTAAGCTTTCCGCGATATGGTTGGTCCGGAAGTATTTCGCAAACTTCTGCAGGTAGGTAATTTGTCTTCTGGCCACCAACGTCGACAAGCCGCAAATCAGGGTATTGCAGCTTAATCTTGTATTCTCGAAGAGAAGGTTCAGAAGATATGCACGAACAAGATTATAAACATACTGCGCCTAAAATATTCTTCCACACTGACGCGACCATGTTCGGGAGAGTCAAACGAATAGGTCCTTGCAGTATGACGTGCAAGCTTCTTGACTGTCTTCCGATACCCAAGATGGGTAGTCTTGATCCTTACACTCTTGCAGAAGCCATCCATTCGGGCACCAAATGAGGAGTTCTGGAAGTCCATCATTGCGCGCGCCAGATTGCCAGGGGTATAGAAGGCTGTCGTGCAAACATTCACGTTCACCATCAACTGCCTATGGGCAGGCCGGATCGATGAGTAAAAGCCTTTCCATGCCTCGAGGCCACCGCCTAGCCTACCAGGTACGGCCGCAGCACGGAAGAAATACCGATTTCTGCCGACCATGATACCTGTCCTTCCGGGCGCAGACGATAGGATGATATTCAAGGCAGCGATGACAGGCAATACGTCGTAATTCCGGAACTGGGCTTGGCCAGCGAGGTAGCTAGTGTTGCGTTAGGCTACCATTCAAGATTGCAAAAGCGAGAGCAAGTACCTCAGGAGGTTTGAAGTGTCAATTTCTTGAATAAACTTGATTGTGAGTGTATACTCCTTGCCGCCCTGCTGAGGGGGGCCACTTTCATCTTCATCATAGTATAGAACCTTGATTGCTAGGGGCTGGGGCAGCAGAAAGGCAGCAATAAGTTTAGCGCTGTTATCATGGGCCACCCTGCCTGTCATATTAGCTTGCTGCCATGCCGTCGTCTGTTCGGCAAGCTGGTATATACGCCTTTTCACGCGACGGGCGGCGGTTCCGGCCAGTGGGGTGATGGCTACATCATACTCATACAGAGGGCCCTTGGGGACCTTCACAGGAAAGAAGTTCGCGCGAAGTTTGATTTCCTTCCCGTCTGTTCCAAAATCCGGGCGCAGAGGCATGCTGTCGGGACTAGCACTTGACCTTGACGCTGCGAATGTGGCGACGAGAGCCTTGTCCGAGCCATTTGCAATACGTTGGTCGATGTCTGCGCGTTGTCCACGCATGAAGACACTAAGGGAGATGGTTGACGGATGTACTCTGGGGACAAACACAACACATACCCTCCTCGGGCACGTCCCCTGGGCCCACCACGGTCATAGAATCCTCCACCACCGCGGTCTCCGCCCCCTCGACCTCGACCTCTTGGGTCAGGAGATCCCCGCCCTCCGCCGCCTCCGCGTCCACCGCCTCTTCCTCGTTCGAAACCACGACTTCTGTTGCTCATTTGTATGTGTAGAGAAGGTAAGAATGTGGATGCAAGAGAGTGTTGCTGCGTGTTCGAGTCAGATGCTGTGTGCTGCGTGGCCCGAGTTGGATACTAATTGCCACACGCGTCAGTGGGTTGACGCCGACGCCATCTTATCTTATCGGATTAGTTAGGAACCGAACAATGACGACCCCAAGGTCTCACCCTCAAAGGTGAACCTCACGTTACTGCGAACACAGGACACGATAAAGCTGTCTCCAATGCTTGACGTGATACGGTATCACCAAATTATGGGCAAAGAAAAGTTAGAAGGACACCGTCCGCGTCCGCACAGCAGGACACTCACCCAACAGCGACTCGGAACGCTAGTGAACCCAGCCATGATTTTATGGGTACCAAATGCACGGACACCTCCTTATCCCTGCGCTGCATGCTGTTATCGTTGAAGCATGAAAACGAATCAAAGTATCATCAATCACGATGATCGTCTAGCTGGATCCTTGAATGAGGATGGAGTTAGGCTATGATGCTCGGAAGTAAATCTCGAAGTACTCGTCGAAATCGATAGAAGGAACTTGTCGACACACGTTCAAGCTGAGCCCGCAGCAGAAGTCCCCTTCAGGGCACGTGACTGACAAAGACTCGTCTTGAAGTTTTGTTATCGCGGATAACACCATGTACTAATTCCTCGATTCGCGTCAACCCCGGTGGCTTTGAGTTTCTTATGCACCGTATGCAAAGTGTTCAAAACCTGCCTTTCAATCTGTACTGGTTCGCGGCTGCGGGGGAGGCTCGAACGTTACCGTCGGAAGAGTTTGCAAATACCAAGTAAGACAGGAAGGCGACACGCTCGCGAACTGACAGTTACGGACAAAGTAACCGGATGAAAAACATAGGGTTAACTTGGAGCCCGATTTGCCAGGTAAGTGCTTCCGTTCCAGACCTACAATCCTCATGTCGTTCCCACTCAGCCTTTGATGGCATTAGCTCCATTCCAATTCCCCGTTTCCGGGTGCTAGCAGTGTAATCTGCCAATATTAACCGGTTCTGGTTCCTTTGCTTCGTCGTTTTGCAGCCGTGAATTCATCTGACTTCCGGAGACCTTCTCTGCGCATACGGTGACCTTCCAATCCTTTTCGTTCTCCCTCTTTGTAAGTAATCTTTTAGAGTTGTTCCCAGCAAAATGCGCTAAAAAGTAAAGTCGAGGCTGGCTTGGCACCTACCATGTCGCGCATACTTGGTGACGTATATGCCAAATATCAAGCAGCCGACGTCGGGCAACTCGAAGGAGCAACTCCGTTAGGTCCGGGGCAGGGTAACATAACAGGTCCGAATGCTTGAACCAGAGCGGGAAAGCCCATTGTCAGCTCCGCGATCCGTGATGCAAGAGCCGGTGATTATTACGACCTGTACCGTGACCTTGCACTTCAAGTTAGATCTGAGATCTGAGCGCTCAGCCGCGCTGACAACTATCATCATATATACGTACGTATGCACCTCATACAGAATAATGTCGCCCGTTAAGAAGAGATTTCAAAGCATGCTTTTTTCTGGAACTTGGCAATTGTCATGCACACTGAAGACGGGTTGAATTCAGGACCACAATCAATGAGGCAGCGCAGCAAAGTCTGGGGTCCGATCAGTCGTTTCGACTGATCAACAATCAAACTACATCGTTTATCCAATCCAGTAGTGCCAAGCCCTGCCAGAACGTTGTGCGGTACGTGATCTTGGTAGCTACGACCATCTCATCATAGAAACTCGAAGCTCGAACATTCTCGATTTGACACTGGAAGGAATTCAGTTGCTGATATATATACATTGAACCACCCTTCGAGTCCAACGTCACTAGTGCTTGACTTGGAACTGAGCCTTCCGTTCGTATCCAGAGTCCGCCCTTAGGATCATGATGAGTTCCCATGAATACCCTTGGGCGCATTGATCGTGTGATCAGGAACTGTCGGATTTTTGCGGCAAAGCTTGTGAGGTTATCATACCTTGAGTGGCACAACCCTCGACTTTCGAGCTTCAAGCTTTAGTGCTCAGCTTCAGATCTTATGGCCCATTGGGGCCAGATGACACGAAAAGCGGTGATATACATACACAGGGGTTTCAGATCTATCAAACCCCCGCAGACGAGGTTACATTGCCATACATGTGTTCGTGGTGCCGCAGGCCAACGAAATCTACGTTGCGAAACGAAAAATCGTGTGGGTATGTGTTTCCATTGATTTATTTTCCCTACCCTCTCTTCAATCCCCGCCGATACGCTTGGCAGGAATACATCAAAACTCGCGTTTTACCTTTACCCATTTCGAAAGTGCACTAGATGTGTTCCTCCGGAACTCTTCTCCATCGGGATGATGAATAAGCGTGTATGCGTTCCGTTACCGTGCTCGCGCCTTCTTCTCCTGGTATTCCACACGGGCGTACCAAGCACCACCCACTAGCGTAAGCAAGATCCCCAATCCGTTCATCGCCGATATCGACAGATCAAAGATTACCACTGCAAGAATGATGGATAAAACTTGCTTTACGTTTGCTATCGACGACATCAGCACGGTCGTCATCCCGGTCCCTGGGCAAGGGAAAACGCACCTGCAACGGTCATGCTCAGCGGGCCGGCTTTCTTGTTTGCGGTAAAGCTGACGATATTGAGACCAAATGCGATTACCCCATTAAGACCCAATACGACAGCCGTCCAGGGTGTCAGCTCTCGGGCGCTCCAGTGTCGAATTTGTTCCATCTCTCCGCTCATGTGTGAGAGTATGACACACTGAATAAATGCCAGAGGGGCCATGCGAGTCAAGAGATCGAGAGGGTGCAGCTGAAGTCGTGGCGGGACCAGGAAGCGGAATGCTGACAAAGGCTGCGAAGATGAAGAGGGCGATGACTGGATAATGCTCGTATAGATCGTTTTGATGGCAGCTAGAAGGGTCCCCAACAAGGTTAGGAGGAAACCGGAAGCAGTGAACTGATAGTCGCCATAAGTCCTAAAATAGAAAGAAATGTTACCAGATGATACTTTCTAAAGTGAACGCTTGATACATACGCAAAGCCGACGCCGACGACGACGGGAACCAGTGAGGCGACCTTTTCCCTGCTACTGCGGGTACCAAATAGAAACATTGCTAAGAGAGCAGTGAATATCGGGGTGGCTGCTCGGACGACTTGGTGGAACTGAAGAATGCGGTCTTGATTTAAAAGTCGCATAAGGGAACCATTGGCAAAACTTACAGGGATGGTAACCAATTCGAGGGAAAGGTTGCTGACCGCAATATTAACGGTATAGAGCAAGCTGAATGCGACCAATGCAATGTTGTCTGCGTCGGTCAATTTGGCGGGCACATACACTCCGAGACGCAAGAGGGTGAAGCCACCAATGGACCCGCAGAAGGCATGCAGCGCGGTAAGAGCGTATGCATACGGGAAATGGATGAGGACTGCCTTGTTGTACAAAGTAAGGCCCAGGTTGAAGCAAAAGTAGAGAACGAGCCAAAAAGGTTGTGAATGGTAGAATGAAGGTCGTTCTGTGCCGACTTTGCGAGGCGTTGTTGTGCGGGAAACAGACGGCGAGGGCAGCTCCCAAGGAAATGAATAAGATGTCGGGGTGATGAAGTGAGCATAGGAGCGGGGAGGGGAGCGTCGGACAGGGTCTGCATACTGACTGACTTCTAATTTCGAGGATGGGGAGAGGGAGTCCGAGGAAGAAGAAGTGATGCCATAGTCAAAGTACACGCGGCGGGGACTCTTGTGCTCTCTGCATGGCTCGTTCAGCCCGAGCTTTTCGCTGTAAGGCGAGAGATGGTCGGATGTGAGCGAATCTTTGCCAGAAGAATCACTCTCCGAGTCCATGTGACAAGGCCTGTACCCGCTTTCGCGGGTAAATACGGGATTGGGAGAGAAGCCGATGCGAACCGGGGACGAGGGTGCAGACTGGGACATGGACAAGGGGGCGCAAAGTGACGCGTGGTGGCACCTGTGATGAAAAGAGGTCATCATTTGTAGTCGAGCAAACGAGCGAATGCGCGTGTCAAACGCGGAGGAATCGGACAATCTACCAGAAGCAAATCCGCAGGCCAACGACGGCGCGGATGGAGCCATCATATAACTCACTTTCGCACGCAGTAAGTTACCTCGTTTGGCAGTCGCGGAGATATCAAGGTCGACCAGCTCGCCGTAATCATCACTTTCGTGCGTCATATGAGATATCACGTGATCATGATAGATGATACCCGCTTTCAATACCAACGGATTCGTTTGTACGTACATGTCGACTGTGTATCACCGCTGTATGTCCCGATATCTCGATGACCGTGACTTTGGAGTCTACAGACATTCGAAGCGGTGTGGAGAGTGGCGTGGGAAATTCGAGGTTCTCATTCCAGTGGCGCGGTCAGGCTTGCTCACCACCGCCCGTGTTCCTGGGCAAACCCAATGCCCTCCACGACGTGTTCAGAAACACAAGGGCCAAGTAACGTGCAAAAGAGTTCAAAACGTACCATGTCAGACGTCGAATCGTCCCCTAAAGACTCGAAGAAACTGCGCAGAAACTCGTCAACCGAACCAAGCACCAGGCGCGATTCAAATCGTGATACAAAGCGCAGAAAGAAGAAGAAAAAGAAGGCCCCCGTCGTGACTGCAACCGTAGGGGTTTCCAAGAACGAGGATACTCAGAGTACTCTAGGTGAACGCTCGCGCGCTCCACTGTCTGCGCGGAACGAAATCATTAGGTTCACTTCGGCCCCTTCCGAGGCCGTCCTGCCCGCCACCACCATCCCCTCCTCAAATTATTCCTCTCAAGCGCCATCGTCGAAATTTGTCGGTAAAAGTCGACAAGGTTCTCTGGCAGAGCTTCCAAGCCAAGATATGCCGCCTATTCCGGTACGCACCATCAAGTCATTAACTCGGCGTAATTCCTATCTTCCAAACAGAATGACAAACACCGGACCGTTCTGGCGGATAGAACCACACCCGTGCCTTCCTCTGGCTCACTGGAGGATAAAGTAGCTCAACTGGAGGCGGAGCTCAAATCCAAGAACAATGTTAGGAATCGTCTTATTCATTCATCATCAGTCTCACGACCCCTTGCAGGTGATCGCTTCTCATCAAGCCCTTTTGAACCAAGTTCAGCAGGCCGTCACTTGTCAAGTCTGTTTGGATCTGATGTATAAACCATATGCGCTCGCCCCTTGTGGCCATCTTGCCTGCCATGCTTGCCTTGTCAGTTGGTTCACAGCCCCCCCGCCCGACAACCGACCAGTACCTCCAGCCATCATGCGCAAAAAGACGTGTCCACACTGTCGTGCCGTCGTGCGCCAACGCCCCGTCGAGGTATGGGGAGTAAAGGGTATTGCACAAGCAACAGGCAAGAGTGGACTCTTATCGAACCAGTTGCCTATCGCTGCCGAGGCCTCTGAGAATCTAAATGCCAACGCCGATCCCTGGAAAGATATATTTCCGAAGCCAGGAACTCCCAGTCGCCGTAGATTCCCGTGGCTTTTACAGGATGCCGACGTCGATGACGACGATGTTCATATTGCTGATATCCCCGCACGTGGCGAAGATGTCGGGATGCTTGACATGGAAGACGGCGGGATCTATCGCTGTTTGGACTGTGTGCACGAGATATGGGATGGCGTATGCAGCAACTGTGGGCGCGTGTACCCCGGGCACAGGCACGAAGTGGCGGATGAAGACGAAGAAGCAGACACCGTGAGATGGATTGAAGACCAAATGGGTGCTGAGGAAGTCGACGTGGCGGATGATCCAGGCTGGATGGGTTTGGAGAACGGGGAGGCAGACGACGGTGGCGACATTGAAAACTGGCAGCCCTTTCAACCCTGGCGACATCAATTCCATATGTTGAGAGGACCCTGGGGTTTCCTCGGAGCCATCGATGTCGACGACGACGATGTGTATGACCAAGTAGACGAACTTGGGGTTGCCGATGAAGACGAAGGGGACGAAGGCTATGAGAGCAGCTTCATCGATGATGGCGACGAGGAGGAGGGGGGTGATCCGATTGCTGATTTCGAGGACGGTCCACGGATCTACGACGTTGACCACGACTTGGAGGACGAGGAACACGGGTATGGTTCCCGCATTGTCGACCTGGATTCCGACCAAGGAGAGGAGCAGGATGGCTATTCGGACGTCCCTGGACGTGGATGGGCTGGGTCCATTGTCGTCTCGTCTGACGAGGAACCCGAGGAGGACGCAAGGCAGAGTTTCGATGACGGGTACTGGTGACGGATAGCCTAGTAGTAGAATGTAGACAAGTAAACCTAATCAAGTATGGTGCGGTTGACTCCGAGATGCCTCACACCCGCAACGTGTGTTCCTCTCCTCCGCGTCTTCACGCAGCACACTCGTGTCCGTGCTGTGCAATGCTGCCATGCATAAGCGTGCGCGTCCTCGTTCCTCCTTCCAAGTGCTCACTTCCCTCCTCGCTAGACCCATCCCCAATCCTGCGCCAATCGCACCCACCATTTCTTCCATGCGCACAAAGACGACCACCAGAATCCAACGAAATCCGTCGGCGGGCCCAAATCCAAGAGCACCACGCACCGAGGCGATCCAGTGGATCTTTTCATCAAATCTTCCTCACCGCAGGAGCTCAGCAGCGCTCAGTGTAGATCTCAACCGACGAAATATATTCGGAATGAACGACGTACTTGGCGTCCTCTTCAACGTATGCCATTGTCCCCCTGTCTGCTTGCAAGAACCCTGATCCATGACTCACCCAGCCTTCCGAGACCGCGCGCTCCCTGACGGAATCCAGGCGGCTGCTTGAGGAGGCACGCAAGGAGATCACAGAAGAACGTGAGGTTCCCCGACTGCGCGTCAAACACGCAGTCACACGTCTGCCCGGCTTTTTGCCCCGAGATACCGAATTACGCACCATCGAGCGTGTTCTGGAAGGTGATCCGTCCTTCACCGTGTTTTTTGGTGCCAGTGCCGTGGGCAAGGTACGCTTTTCTTCCGTCCTCGCCTCATCCAGCTTCACTCCTGCGCATATAGACCGCTCTTCTCCGCGAAGTTCTTTCGCGTGATAGGTTTCATGTGCTCCACTTCGATCTCCGAATTCCGGGATTTGCAGATGTTAGCAGTCTCTACATGAGTCTTAGCCAACAGATGGAACGATACTTTGAAGACGTTTCGTCAAACATGCCTGGATTCGAAGAGTTTCGAAGGGAGGCGTGCGCATTCAAGGCACGCATTCTGAAATACAAGTGGGTGATCGTACTGATCGAGTTACGTTTTGACAGCACGACCGCCTCGATGTGGAGCGCAGATTGTCTGAAGCACCCGCCGGGAGCGTTGGATCACAAGTGCGGACGAGTGACATCTCCCGACTCCTGGAACTATTTCAAGTAAGACACTCGCTCTTCTTCATGTCGCAGCACCAACGATTCTAAACATTGCAGTATTCTCTTGTGAGATACGCCGAATTCGAGCCTCCAGAAGATGTCAGTGATCTCAGCCAGCAGGGACGGAAGGAATCGGATGTATCCTCAGAGCGCACTCATGTGAACAACTCTCCCCTTCTCCACAGGAGCCGGTGGTTTTTCAAGCGTGCTAAAAGGGCGAGCGACAGCGCTCGTGGGATGTCCTCCTCTATGTTCAGAGAATCTGAAAAGCCTCGCAAGAAGATACCGGTGTTGTTCTTTGATGAAGCACACAAACTGTACGTACCGTGTATAAAAATGAATTCTCTGGCGATTCTCATCGCTGGCGAACAGCCCGTCCTTGGTCCAGTCAATAGAGACCATGAAATGTCTCCTAGATTCGATGCTTGTCCTGACGAAACAGGACCGATTGTGTCATGTCATCCATGCTACCAGCGATCCATTCTACCAGAACTGGTTGCGCCGACTCAATGTAGTGCAACATTGTAAGCTCGTCACGATCGATGACTGTTCGAGAACCGAGACACGGACCTATTTCTTGGAACGTATATTACCCCGTGTCCCAGAAGCATTACGGCCTTCATTATCTTTCGATGTATTATACGAGGCGTTCGGCGGTAAACTGGCGCACTGGCAGGACTACATTAATGAATATAGTGAGCTATTTTTTCGTAAGCGCACGTTGCCTCTCTGACCTTCACCATTTCTAGTCAACGCCGGCGGAAACTTTGATAGTATGTATTCATGTTACATCAGGCTTTCGTACTGCTGAATATTATGGACCAGTCAAACAGTGCTCACATTTCCTTCAAGCGCATGCCACCTTGAATCTACATATCGTTCATTCTTCTCAGCTAGCCTGTGCACGCGATCCCACAACCCCATCTACTCCAGGTCCCCGACCACGATCTAGTGGTCCAGATGCTCTTCATGCTGGCCTTGGCCCTGCCGGCTTCAAATCGTACTCGCCTCGTGACGCATCTTCGATCGATGACTACTCCGCGGATTTCAGCGCAATGCAGCTCCTCAAGGTCATGAGCAAACTCAGCCAACCTGGGACACAGCACCTTCCATACTTCTTGCTTTGTCGGGAAATCGGCGTGCGTGCGGTAGATGGGATGATTAAGGGCAAGGTGCTAAATCTACATTGGACGGAGCCGGTCGGCAGAGAGGTGGAGATTCCTGTTATCAGTGCTCCCGTGTCACCTGTCCCGATGACGCATCGCGTCCTAAGCAACAACGGCTCTTACGTTGGCGGAGGCAGCGGAACTGTCGGCGGCGTTGAGTCTTCGGAGGATGGCGATATGGTGATGGTGAATCCGGTCAACTCATCTGCAAGGGATCTGGGGCAGATCGACGAAGGGGACGAACACGAAGTCATCGGACCGAAGCTGACGCCTCTCACGCCCATCATGCGCTTCGCCATGCGTGAGGTCGTCCAAGAATACGAGGACGTTCGAACTGTCTCCGAGTACGCCTCACTCAACGATCCAGATGAATATTGAATTAAGGGAGGTGGGCTGGTTCTTGCACCGCTATTCATTTGCCTTTGTATGGAATTTAGGGCGACTGGATATTTATTGCACGATATCTGTTTGCATTGTATGTACATGCTACCTGTAGACCACTCAAGTTCCGTGTAGTTCTTACGCCTCTGCGTACCTGACATCCGCGTTCGCTTCGAGCCAAGCAAGCCACTTCCTAAGATACGCGCCGCCATGTTGGACCGTGGACGAATCTCCAACAACGCACTATCGGTGATAATGAAAGTGTGAGAGCGGGCACCGATAACACCGAACACGTACGAGATGTCTCTTGGCTCGCGTCATGGCCACTAGGATCAACAGTTATCCGGGGCGCCAGAAGGCGAGACGATCATCGCATGCTTACCATTCATCCTACGTTTCTCTTTCAAGAAGCCCACCTCGCGCTGTGATGCTAATCAGGTTCAAGACCGTTCACACGTATGGCAGTGCCGACCTTGTCATTGCTCCTTACCAAACTGATAATCACAGCATCCTTTTCGCGTCCTTGCATACCGTCCACCGTGCCGATCTCAAGTTCGGGGCCATGTTCCGGGCGCAACAACGAACTGAGGAGGGTGACCTGCGCCTGATACCTATCATGGGCAAGTTACTTGTCTCGATAGATAAGATGGACACTCTGCGTACTCACGGTGTGATGATTGCTATCTGGGAGGGGTACAGTCCAGCTGCGACCTGATGAGTATCGTCATCGCGACCTGATTATCCGTGCTAGTCCCCACGCACGAGCTTCTCCGTCCACCCTTTGACCACGGACGCCTCATTCTCGTTGCATCTACTCCCTTCATCTCCGTCGCCTTCCAAGCGCTCGTAGTACTCACACCCAGCCGTGTCGAAGAACACGATGGGGCTTCCAAGAGTTTCTTTGGTGGTCTCTTCGTCGCTTGTTTCAGTAAACGACCTCGTATTTGGCAAATCGGAGAGCAGATGTGAGGAAACCGAGTCATGGGACTTCAGTTTCGAAGCGTACAGCGTGTTTGACGGGAATTGACAAATCTGGGCGTGCATCCTTCAAGGTGATAAGCGAAGCAGGAAAAAACATGAGCAGGTGTTGTGCATACCGATATTGAACATTGAGCAAACGCTTGATTCTAGGGCCGCACATTCGTTCGAGTCGGTCGAACAAGGTTGTCTCCAGTGTCCGCGGAGGGCGTAAGCTGGTACGTCTGGAAGGTCTTTTCTTGGACGGTTCGCTCAAATCCTCTACTGCATCCGCTGTAGGTGCTATAGTGTCCTCTGCGATGACCACGTTTCCGCGTACTGATTCCGATTCTGAACCAGACACGGTCTCTGAACTTGAGATTACATCCTCCTGCATGCCGTCCGTCAGAGAATCCGCGTCACTGCACGGTTCGGAATACTCTGTTGATGGCTCCCTGCTCTCTGTGTCGCTTTCAGGTAGCTTCTTCGACAATTTTACTTGTGTGTCTTTTTTTCCATGCTTGTCCACAGACAAGATGGTAGGGGGGAGTTGCATGGGGTCGCCAGCCAGGATCAACTTTTTTCCTTTGAAGATAGGAACCCAACACACCTAGACGACGAAGAGCTCAGCGATCGAAAGGGAATTATGTTGCAACATACTGCTTCAACAGCTTGAGTTGCTTCATCGATGATAACCACGTCAAATGTATGATCGCGAAGCTGTCTTCCGCCGGCAGAATGGCAGGTGGCTAGGACAATCTATGAGGGTGTTCAACGATCACTATTGCTTAGACTAGGTTGGGTACCTGTGATTCTGAGAGGACCGCTCTCACAACCCCGCCCTCCCTTTGTCGATACCTGAGGGCGCGAGCCTATTAGCGGATCGCAAGCAGCCAAGTATACCCACTCTTTTCTGAGTGCACGCACATCCTCCCACATCTTTTTGCGCTCCAGCCCACGCGGTTTCTTTGCTCCTTTGCCTTTTCCTTTGCCGGCAAGGGTGTCGAGGGCGGCATCGAGCTCTACCTTGACATCCTTGGCAAGTGCGGCCTGATGGAACACCGGTCAGTCTATCTTTAACGGGAAAGACAAAGATGAACCTGGTCACTCCGGCCGGCCTTGACTTCCAAAGTTGCTTCGAGGACATTCTCACGTGCCATGACTCTTGCTGGGTGACCGATTCGCGTTGCCTTCAGCGGGACCCCTTTCCCCTTTTCGGGAAGAGGGAGAGCGAGTAGTCGTTCGAGAATGTTATCGACAGAAAGATTGGAAGCACCGCAGACGAGCACACGGATAGGTTTCTGATCCGGTGGATTGGATGTGAACTGACGGATGATCTCGATCAGCGTGTGGGTCTTTCCCGTACCTGATTGTGTGTGGATGAACGAGACAGAGATGGAATAGCGATGGAACATACCCGGAGGGCCGTGGATACATGCGACTTCCGGAGCTTCGAGAGCGAATCGGACGGCTGCTTTCTGGCTTGCGTTTAGCGAATCATCAAAGAAAGTAATTTCTCCAAGTTTAGTTGGCTTGGAGGGGGGCGACATTCCGAGCAACACGCGAATGAGGGGCGTTAGCTCATACTCTGTCTTGTCATCTGGCTAATGAAGTATTTCATAAGAATTTGGTCTGTCACGAAAGGGATCACCTTTCGCGCGGAGGGTATTGCAATCCTCTCCAAGCGATCGATGGCTTTGTCCATTCTTTAAACGGCATTTTAGGCCCACATAGCATGCAGAGAGTAAGACCTCTTTACCGATCATAAGTGACGCTGTTTGCAAGCTTAACGACACGACATCTTTCTGGTAAATCAAGCTCGGCATCACCAGATTCAGGAGCGTCCACGGCGATAACAATACGCGTGTCAGTAACCTGATAAAAATAAGAAAGACGGAAGCGGTGCGGGTAACAATACGAACTTTGTATACCACTCCTTCAGGAGCAGCGGAACTCCTTGGACCTGAATCAATGGGCTGAGGTTTCTTCCCCTTGCTGCTGGTCTTTTTCTGCGTAGCTGTAACGTCCTCTTCGATTCGGGCGAGATCCCCGGGCCTGCAGAATCAATACTCAGGATCTGCGAATGATATGATGATATCAGTGGATACGACCCTGAAGGTATGTGGGGGAAGTAACAGTGAAGGATGGTACGCCAAGGGTCTCTCCAGTTCTATGAGCCTACACTTCAAATAAGGCATCGCGGACTACGATGGTAAGAAAAGGAGACGCACGTCTTTCCCCCAAGTCCCACCGCGGCCGAGACGATTCCCAGTCCACCCAGTGCCAGTCCACGCTGTTCGAGCAACTTGGGTGAAGCATTGGTGAGGATCAAGGAGGTACGCTCGATCTCTGCATCGCGTTCCTGTGCAAGGAGAGTACGATGCCTTGAAATGAAGGCTTTTATGGTCGTCTCCGGACTTGGTGATGTCATCGATACGGTGCTGGCTAGGGTCGAATATACAACTATGACTTTCAAAGGTAGCCACACATTCCCCTCGTCTAGTTTGGGCCGAACTGATCCTACACCGCACTTCGCGGGCCGTCAACGATGCAACTGAGGCGTTGGGTTCGGTTGTAAAAGCTGTGCACCATTGCTACGAGTAACCATCACCACCTCATCAGCAAATTCGTTGATATAGCCCGCAATCACCTCGAAGGCATGGACTGCTGCGACGTACTGTGTGGGATTATCACTTGTTGTTGTGAGTTTTCCAAGTCGCGCGGTGTACACGCCAAGTCTTATCGAAACACGTCAAGCGTTGTGCACACTGTGTGGTACGCAAAGGCGTTCCTACGTTCCTTGACTCGACTGACATTTGCAATGCCTGTTGCAAGAACGGGCCACTTGCAACTGTTGTTCGAAGAAACGCGATCCAGATGCCCCTGCTTCGCCAGATTTCTCCAAGTTGGTAAAAGAACAACCCCACCACACTCGTGATATGGAGATTCGAGGGAGGTTTGCAGACGATGGACAAGGTCCTGGTTTAGTGCACTATCAAGGTGCTAAACCGAAACTTCGGTAGGGACGCGGATCATCCCGATTTCACTTGGTGGTCGTTGCAAGAATTCAATCAGCTCAAAGTACAATAACTGGGCTCGATTTCGTGACTCGCTCTAGATGCACGTTTTGTGTTGGAACTTACCATAATACTCTACTATGACTGTGGACTTGCAGCAATATGGCGTGCATTTACGGCGACAAAGTGGTATACGACGACGGTGATCATGGCAAGAGCGCCGAGGTAGTTGGCGAGGTTGTACAGCGTCTGGTGACTGATCATTCTGAGAGAAGAGTC
>JBBPTZ010000187.1:24288-34707 GCA_038094315.1 Phylloporus cf. tubipes | reverse complement strand
CCCACCCGTGTATAGCAATCCGTTGTCTGGTATAATCCGTGGGCCCACCCGTACATACATCTGCTGTTATTCCGGGCCTGTTCGTGTAATTCAATCCATTGTGTAGCATACACTCCGTGGGCCCGTTTGTGTATATTCTCTTGTTCTTATTCTGTGTAGCATATTCCGCGGCCTTTATATATCTGTTCTTATTCCGGGCCTTTTAGTGTATTACAATGCCCTGCATATATATGCTGCGAGCCTGCTTGTATATATACTAGCTTTTATTCCGACGTAGCTTTTATTCCGACGCCAACATCGGACCCACGCACGGAATCTAATCCGCTGTTAAAATATACCATGGGCCCGCTCATATGCACTAGGTCTTATTCCGAGGTTAATAGCGGTCCCGTAGTCCGGGCCTGCTCGTGTATTGTATATTTGCTCAATTATGTGGGCGGGCCCACCTCGGGGTGACCGTATACATCGTGAAAATGTCAGGTCAGGGTGATCGTGTGTATCGGAAATTTTGACTACATAGGCTCCCCAAGGTGACCATACCCGACCTGGGTAAGCTAGCATTGGGTATGGGTTATACCCAGGTATGTACAGCAGGTTGACCGGGTAACCTGCGGGTATATGTGGACAATGAGCTGCCATGGTAGCTACTCGATAACTATAGCCTCATCTATTTCAACTCCTTTGGCTTTGCCCTTATTGTTAGTGGTCTGTCCATTCATTTGAGTACCTATGATCACTTCTGCAAGGTTTGGCAGAAGCAATGGAGTGTGTGACCAAGACCTGATTGCCAGTTTCACCTTGAATGACTGTGAGCTAATGCTGTGTTGCATATGGTTGACCTGCAAGTGGCCACATGAAAAGGTGTGCTCTGCATCCACGGAAGAAGCTGGTATTACAGTCATACTGTTGTGTCAGTCAGTCTTTCTTTTTTCCTTTGCTTATTCCGACCCCAGCCCCTGCTAGGAGCACTACCTTTTCATCATATTGCTGACCCAGGAGCTTCTCTATCCCACTTTCTGGCCTGATGCCGTTCCTTCAGATCCTACTGGACCAGGCCCCGGATCTTATTCTTAATCATTCTTGTATGTTCTATGGACAGCTTCTGTCCTCTGCTGCTTCTCTCACAATGGTGTTGTCTCCCCACTACATTCCCATTGACTCATATGTATTAGCCAACCCGCAGTAGTTCTGTCCGCTTCTACAGACTTCTGTAGCTTACGTACAGTTGAGTACTTATACTGCCACTGCCTGTACCTTAGCCCTATTCTTGATCTGCACAATCTAGCGTCATATCTTAAACCACCCTCTGGACTTCTATTAGCCTCTGTATGCTACTGAAGTACTCTGTGAGTTCCAAGGTGATTCCTTGAGAACCTCCCTCATCTACCCTCAACCCGACAACCGTTCTGTCGTCCGCCCCCTCGGATTGAACCTCGGTGACTCCTGACGTTCTGGATCCTCTTTGCAATGCTATGTGTAACAGCTGGTGTGCATTCAAAAATGAGGTATGTTGAGCATGGGATGGACTTGAATAGACTTAGGAGATGTATTTGGAGCAGATAGATAGTCAAGTGCCATCTGTGCAAGATATGGTTGGGTGGCACGCATATGGTCCCAGTATTTTAGCATGCCGCCTGATGAGAGAATTTCCAAGTCTGATACTACTGGTGTGTTCAAATATGATTCCATGCTATCATGTGACAGTGGTAATGATGGGCCAGCCATGAGCTGTTCTCAGGACCACCTTGAGCATTGAGAAAATGGACAGCAGCACAAGGTCCTTGGTAAAAATGTATACAGTTTACTCCAATGAACTGACCTGAACAAGACTTGGTGTTTGTGTGGCATGCAAAACCTCCATGTTGGATTCTCTAGTTGTGCAGTATGAATCTTGCCATTGTTCTTTAACCAGTTGCTTGACCTTTCTCACATCATTGGAACACCAATCAGGATTCTCCTCAAAATAACGGAGCTTCTTGTTTGGGCACATTACTTGGGTTAGATGGGGCGTCAACACAGAGCCTATGTAGTCAAATTTTCCATTGCATATGATCACCCCGACCTGACAATTTCGTGATGTATACGGTCATCCTGAGCCAGGCCCGCCCATATAGATAGCCATGTATAATAAACGAGCAGGCCCAGACCACAACATTAAAATATAAACTAACATACATATGAATGGGCCCACAGTACATAACAAACAACAGATTACAATACATGTGTGGGCCCGGATTACCAGTTGGTGCATACATGGACAGGCCCATGATGTACACTACTCGATGGATTATCATATATGAGTGGGCCTGGATTACCAGTTGGTGTACACATGAAGGGGCCTGTGGTATATGCTACTAAACGGATTACCATACACAAGTGAGCCTGGATTAAGAATTGGTATATACATGGACAGGCCCATGGTGTATGCTAGTTGACAGATTACACAGATGAGTGGGCCCGGATTAAGAATTGGTGTATACACAGATGGGCCCATGGAGTATATCAATTGATGGATTATCATACACGAGTGGGCCCAGATTACCAGTTGGTGCATACACGGACAGGCCCATGTGTCAGACTAAGTAAGAGGCAGCAATGCCAGCTAGGTACATTAGATGAAGATTAACTATAGGTAGGGTAAATGGTCTCACCTCAGTGTGCTGCTAAGCAGGAAACACAACTGAGGTGGGACGAAGTGAGTCCAAAGCTTAAATGTGGCGAAGGTAAGGGTCACACTTAACTCCAGAAACTCTGGTCCAAGGCAAGGTGAAGTGAAGCGAATGGAGGCGAGTGGAGTAGTGAATGAAAAAAGAAAGAAAACAGAATGGTATGACAGGAAAAGTGATGGTGGCATACTGAACCTGACAAAAGGGTGGACAGGGCATCATTTGATCTGTTATAGCTACTCTGTCCTTCTGCTTGCAAATTTGGGGCAGAGGGCCGCTCTGGAGCGGTCTGAGACTCCTGTGCTTGTAGCAAGCAGGCCAGACTGAGGAGTTGTAGTTTGGAGTTGATCTCTGACACCATGGTGTATACCAATTGATGGATTACCATACACGAGTGGGCCCAGATTAAGAATTGGTGTATACATGGACGGGCCCATAGTGTACACCAATTGACGGATTATCATATATGAGGGGGCCCAGATTACCAGTTGGTATACACACAGACAGGCCCATGGGTATGCTAGTCAACAAATTACCATACATGAGTGGGCCCGGATTACCAGTTGGTGTACACATGGAGGGGCCCATAGTATATGCTACTAAACAGATTACCATACATGAGTGAGCCCAGATTTAGAATTGGTGTATACACGGATGGGCCCATGGTGTATACCAATTGACAGATTATCATACACAAGTGGGCCTGGATTACCAGTTGGTGCATACACAGACAGGTCCATGGTGTACGCTACTCAACAGATTACCATATGTGAGTGGGCCTGGATTACCAGTTGGTGTATACATGGACAGGCCCATGGTGTATGCAAGTCAATGGATTACAATACATGTACATGCGATCCTCTTCACTCTGTCAGAATAACATTAAGTGCATATATAATTAAAGTAATAGTGCTACTATCTTTCAGTGAATTTAGAATATTATATTAAACCAGGATCACTGTGTATTCTATCTGCGGATTTCATTCCGTACATCCAATATATTTTATGCTTTCAGTGCAAATGGAAAGCAAGAAACTCAAACAATCACACAACTTGTTTCTCACTGAATGAATTAAACAAAGAAAGGAAAAAAAAAAAAAAAAAAAACTATATACAATTAAAATATCCATCCTCTTTCTCTTTATTCCAGAATCTGAGGGGTAGAATCAATGGGTGGGTTGTTTTCAGATACTAAGGGTTGTCAATCAGACAAAACCAAGCAATATCTGCAATCAAATCTAACACACCTTCTATTCCTTCTATGGTCATATGAGCTTCAGACTCCATTTCCTTTCTAACATCTGGCCTTGGACATGGAATCATTTCTGTGATGGCAGCCTGAGACATGCCTTCTTTTGTCAACATATCTGCAGTCACAGATTTAGGAGGCATTGCTGGTGGGACACTGAAATGAAAAGAGGAGAGCATTGAACAAGGAGGTGAGTGTTTGGGCATTGTACTTTGCATGGCAACAATGGTATTGTTGAGGTCTCCACCAAGTGGTGTGGTAGGTGACAGAGTCAGTCCCCTTTGTGGAAGTGATGCATCCAAGAATAATACTGGTGGTCTCCAATGTGTTGAGCTTTGAGTTGAATTGTGCATCACAGGGCTTGTGGGACATGGAGTAGATGGCAACTTGGTTGCACAGTCCATGCGCTCCACCCGAGGGTCCTTACTGGTGGCCTGTTCGTAGTCCACGGTGTAGAAAACACCTAGGTCCTGCGGGTGGATAAAAAGGGTAGTCCGACCCGGTCAGTAGCAAGGGTTAAGGCGGAAAGGTATGAAAGGTTCGTTCCAAGGATAGCAGAAGAGAACAAAAGTAGAAGGATGATGCTTAGGAGTTGTTCCCCAACCGGGTGAGCTCGCACCCACTGTCCGTGCACTCCTCAAGCTTTAGAGGCTAGTGTAGGACTCTTCCACAGGGGTCCAGCCGGTACTAGGGTGGATAGTCGTATGCAAAGTCGCCGATGTCAGTAGGATCTCTTGCCTACAAGCTGGGTAGAGAGAAGAGGGTCCGGAAGGCTTAGGACCGTCGTAAAAGGGAGAATGAAAGATGATTTCAAAATGCACAAGACACCCTTTTATAGTCTGGGCATACCTGAGACTCTAAGTAAGTTTCATATGCTAATGGAGTCCATAGCAACCGACGAAACATCAAGGATAAGGGGGAGTATAGTAGTCGTGAAGGGATTAAGCCCGTTTTAAGTAGTAGTGTGAACATGGTATAATGGAAGTTAAGCAAAATATAGTAGGGAAGCACTCACTGATGAGCCTAGGCGCATGAACAGAGGACAAAGGACACATATGGACAGATGTGGACATTCTGGATGGCCACGAAGTATCCTGTGACTAGGTAGTAGGTTCCAGGCGGACCGGATGGTACAACCGGATGAGCCAGATGGTCAGCAGGACAGACCGGATGATTAGGAAGCAGAGACAGGTAGATGTAAGTAATCCTAGGACTTGGGGGAATATACGATTTCATATGTAGGGAGCCCAGGATCCCTACAACGGAATTTTCTTCACCACTCTTTTTCCCTTCCTTGTGCAGAGATTCCTCGTCGCCTGCCTGGTCCCTCTTAGCATCATTAGGCCTTTCTTCATCACCATGCTCCTCATCCTCCATTGCCATCTCCTCGTCCCACTTCCCTTGATCCACTTCTTCCCTACTCCCCAAACCCATATGAACTGTTTCATTGTCGCCCACATTGCCAACCCTTCTCCTCAATGCTTCTACCACCTGCTCCATCACCACATACCTGTCACAAAGGGTTTGAACTTGTGCATGAAGTTCTTCCCTCTCCTTTATTAGCCATGTTATGTCTTCCTTAATCTGTTTGTTCGTGACAGTCCAGTTCTTCACATCCTGGAGTGCTTTGTTGTGCTCCTTTGTGACATCTGTGAGCTTTTGGTGCACCATCTCCAACTCCCCCCGCAACACATTGAATTCCGTCCTATTCACCATTGGCTGACCACTGACAGAATAGATAGGGCCATGTGTAAGACCCCTCAGATTTGCAGGACCAGTCGATGATCTGGCCTGCAGTTGTTTCATCACTGAAGGTACGGATTTCGCTCACCGTGCACAGGATTGGCTTGTGGATGGGGCAGGAGTACACCCCTGGTCTGGGAGCATAGCCAGGACTTGCTGGTGATGGGTAATTCAATGTTGATGTCATCATCAACAGGTTTGGGCTTGACAGGATCGATTGTCTTCTTCACCCTCACTACAAGTATAAATTCAATACAAACAATAACCTTTCAGTGAAACGAACTCACATTTTGTTATCGTGGTTGATACCTTGTGTGCTGAATCACTATTCCTTTCACCCTCAGGCCCTGGATTTGCAATGGATTTTGCTTTTCAAGCAGGTGTGCAAGTGGACCAATGGGGAGTCGCCTTTGGCGTCATGCTGACATTTGATGTCGACAGGATATCTGCTATAGTAGATGGGGGGCTGGGTGGTTGTGCGGAGAACCACATGTCCTTTTCAATTTCCTTCAAACGAGCACTTGCACTTGCTTTGCTTGCACCAGTGGCAAGCAAATCCAATGGCCAAAGGTAGACAGGTGAGACAGCACGAGATGCACTATGCACATCACGTGTTGGCACCACTGGCCAAGGTTGAAGGGGAGGGGGAGTGTGGTGGTGGTGGATGATCTTCTACCATTGTGGATTTAACCTTGGATTTCAGTATGGAACTGCTGGGGGCACCTGTTGTGAGGGAAGTGGAGAGGGCTTTCGGGGCCTTCGACCATCCGCATTCATTGTCCTTTGTCACACGACACTGTTGCTTTGGCCTTCCAGAGTCTTCATCGGCGACTTCATCCACAACAACTTTGATTGCCTTCTTCTTTCCCTCCACCTTCTTTCTTCACTGTCTCTCCTCATCCTCTCCTGCATTGTCCTCTTTTTCCATCAAACCCTCACCCAAATCCACCTTCCTCTTCCCCAACACTGAATCCGAGAACTCACCAGCTACCTGCACATTGCCCTCACTTCTTTTGACCCATGTCCACCACTCATGTTTTTCCAGCACAGTGGTATTGCAGATGCACATGGCGTCCCAGTCCGGCCATTCATTGGCTTTCTTCATCCAGTATGTCTTCACTGCAATGAGCAGCACCGGGATTTGGGTTGTCACTGAGATAACTTTTTCAACCTTGGCCTATACAACTCTAAGTAAGTTTAAAAGATGAAAATAAAATATATACACACCATTTCAGCCAAGATCGTTTGTACCACATGTTCCCAATGGTCTTCACCCTTCAACAATTGCATGCAAAGCATGATTGAAATGACCTCTTTGGAGGCCTTGAGGATAGTGTTGGCATAGTTTGTGGATATCACTTTCATTGGAAGTCAAGGATTGGGAAATGATAATTGATGGTAGATATGAGATGTAAAAGTGGAAACAATGGACTTTATGAAATTCTCACAAGCATGTTGCTGATCACATGATCATGTTTGGAGTGTGTGTCATCCAAAAGCATTGTCTCAGTATATCCATATAATAGATTCTTCAAAATGATTTCTCATTCTTGCAAGGTTCACTTTGCTTTGGGTTGTAAATGGCTACATATTCGCACAACTTCCGTTTCTCATATTTAATAGCCAAAGTCTTCAGTTTATCGGATTCTAAATCCGTGTCTGACATGTCCATGCCCTCTCTGATGCCATCTCTCGATTCCGAAATACCACTTTCGGAATTGAAGATACCTTCACCACCACCTGAAGAGGAGACTCCTATGTCATCCCACATCCCCTCCAATATGGATATCCCACTCTTGCAACTCAGCATTCTGAAGGTGACAAGGAAATGCAAGATTTCAGACATGACATGTCCTTTAACGAACGAACCACATCTGCTGGCCTCTGCACCCCCTCCCATCCTGTCAAACATCATGGACATACCACTGTCACAGCTGGTTATTCCAAAGGTGACACGGAAGTGCAAGATTCTGGACACAACATGTCCCATCACCAACGAACCTTATCAACTGACCACCACGCCCCCTCCTATCCCTTTAAATGTCATGGAAATTCCACTCTCTCAACTTGTCATTCCAAAGGTGACAAAGAAACAGAAGATCACCACGACAGGCAGCAGCAACTACAGATTCATGTTAGGCACCACTGACCTCTCCCAAACTACAGAAATGATGGCAGAAAAACAAATCATCAAATTGAAGATACCACCACATCTTCAAAAAGGGAAAGTGAAATTGGATTCGAAAAAGGCCCATTAGTAATGGAAATAATGACCACTCTCACTGTTGAAGATCCAAAAATGAAATATATGGTATGATGTCGACCAGAAATCCGCTTCGCCTTCAAAACAAAGGCAGAACCTTCTGGACAATCATCATCCAATACAACTTGTAAGTTGGAGATTGTCACAACACATTCTAGAATACTAACAGTATGGTAGGAAGGATATCAAAATTCCCACCAATCCTTCCTGAAATTCTTGATGATGTAAATTGATGGCGGAATCCGACCACATGCACATAACATATAGTGGAATTGAACAATGTAGGGGAGATTAGTGAGTGTTTCTCCTAAATTGTACTGGCCTATTATAACACTATTTATCGATACAGATGAGGAACAAATCCAAGTGGAGATGGATCATTTGGAAGCAAATTATCATACCTTGAAAAAGGAACTGATTCCATGTAAGTGTGAAACATGAATTGTTGTTCAAAACTCAATGCTTCATAGATATTATGCTGAACAAATTAAAAACACCCCATGTTGCTGTCAGTGCATGAATGGATGATCGTTATGACATGCCACTTCAAGACACAATGCAATCATACTGGAGTGACTTCCTCAATTCTGCTAGGCAACACATCCATGCTTGGGAGAAGATCAGGAATACGGCAGATACTTTGGAATGGATCCAGAAGATGAAAGAAAAGTATGACAAGTATTAGCTTAGAGTATGTGTCCTTACATGTACAAAATGGTTAATCCAATCAGTCTTATTGGATCATTTCATCAAATTCCATAATCTGAAGTCGACAATTTCATTGATTTGTAAACAAGTAATCCTTTAATCCAATATTTACTAATGTGATATTCCAATGACATCTAATACAATATTCCAATGTTTACTAATTCAGTCATACAGTATCTGCTGTTCCATTAATCTGACATCTACCAATCCATTAATCTGACATATGCTAATCAGTAAATCTGATGGATCCTAATAGATCACTCACATGTATCCAAATATGCTATGACAATGTGTATTAATCCATTACCTTAGCCTCTCTTCTTCATCTAATAATCCAGTAACACATCAAACAATCCATAGGGTCATCCCACATTATTGTCAGATAATCCGTTAATCTGATGTACATTAATACACTCTCCCATCTTCATTCAATATTTACTAATCTGTTAATCTGATGCATACTAATCCATATCCATACTATACTAATCAGTTACTCCAACATGTATTAATCCATTGCTATGGCCATTACGCATCTACTTATAATCCAGTACACCATCATACAATTTGTATAAACAGACTTTGTAATTTTCTATTGATATGTTACTCCGAAGTCCTCCAATTTGTTATTACAATATCTACCAATCAGTTAATCTGATTTATTCTATTCCTGTAATACAATGTATACTAATTTGTTAATCTGACATCTACTAATCAGTTAATCTGATTTGTGGTAATCCATGAATCTGACATATAGTAATCCATTGATAGGATGTATGCTAATTTGTTAATCTGATAAATACTAATCCATGAATCTGACATGTAGTAATTTGTTGATAGGATGTATTTACTAATCTGTTAATCCAATGAATGCTATTCCATGAATCTGGCATAAAGTAATCCGCTAAGCCAATATATACTAATTCATTCATCCCATGTATACTAATCCGTTAATTTGATGTATGCTAATCTGTTAATTCAATGCATACTAATCCATTAATCTGATGTATGGAAATCCATGAATCTGATGTTATGATCGCCCTATCTTACCCCTATTTTTCACTAATTTTCCTGGCCTTTTACACATCATATTGCATTAACTATGCAATATCTACACTTATCCTGATGTCTAAACTCCAATCCAGATTTAGCCAACTATAGTCAAGACAAGTCATTGAGGCAATGCACAGCAGTGCAAGGCTGTGCAAATACCTGTGCTAAAGCAGTGCTAAATCCAGACCCCATGGCAGTGTTCAGCTGTACCTGAGTGGTGCATGGCTATGCAAACCTTATCAACCTCAAGGCCACTGCATGCCACAGATAAGCGCCTCATGGTAATCCTCATGGCTGACTCATCTTACCTGATATAGAAGGCAAGTACGAAGCACAAGTCAGAACTAGTCAATACAGCTCAAAAATACTGGGGCTATGCAACAGATACCAGTGCGCACTCTAGTTCTAGTAGTTCTATTAGATACATGTGTATTCCTCATGTTTACCAACACAGGATATTGTAGATGTAGCATACACGAATGTAAACAATAGAATAGTATATAAAGGCCAAGGGCAAGTACTAGGGATTTTCCCCAGTCTTGTTCTCTTGAAGTTTTCTAGCCATTGCTAGCGTGATTCCTACTATTGCTATAAGGCTTACTACTTGCTCTGGTAAGCAATTGGTCCCTAGGGGCTAGTCGTTTCAGTGACTATATACATCATGAAATTGTCAGGTTGGGGTGATCATATGCAACAGAAAATTTGACTACATAGGCTCCATCAGTAAGTGTTGGAAATCA
>JBBPTZ010000187.1:0-24278 GCA_038094315.1 Phylloporus cf. tubipes | reverse complement strand
TACTTAGCATTTCCTGAATTTTGCTTTACATGATTCATTGGTTATATTACAATAATCCCTTTTAGGCGTTAGCTATCTCTAATGTTTAAGACTCTTTCTATTTATAGTTATATGTCACATCTGCAGACTGACCATAAGCTATGAGGCTCTGTACAGCTCTGTACAGAGTGTTATAGTTGTTACAGTGTCACATAAAGATCCCCCTCTGTGCAGTCACACCACAGAGCCCACAGTGCTGTACAGATTCAAAAGCTGTGCAGCACCAGAAATTCTGTGATCACTGTGTAGTGTGTACAGTGCCCACAGGTACCTATGGGTGGATGAAATTCTACTTTTACTTTTTTTTTTTCTTTTCAGACACTTCTCTTAATGTTCATGTACAATATATATATTATTTCTACTAAGATACATTGTACATATGTACAACATGTTGTTGTTGTCATTGTCAATACAGTGGTGTGACAGCCACTGCTGCTGCGTTGTTGTTGTTGTCAACATAGTGGTGACATGATTGCTGTGCCGTCCTCATCTGGGGGGCATCATATCATCATTGTTGACATGGTGGTGGCCGCATGGTGACCACTGCCACTGCTATGTCATCTTCGTCAGGGGCATCATTGATAGTGGTGGTGTAATGGCCACTACCACTGTGTCATCATTGTCAACATAGTGGTGGCATGGTTGCCATGTTGCCATGTTGTCCTCATCTGGAGAGTCTTCCTCCTCCTCCTTCTTGTCATTGTTATTGTCAACATGGTGGTGGCCACATGGTGACCACTATATCATCCTCATCAGGCAAGTCGTCATCAATATGGTGGTGGTGTGATGGCCACTGCTGCTGCATTTCATCATTGACATAGTGGCATGGCCATTGTGTTGCCATACTGTCCTCATCTGGGGGGTGTCATCTCATTGTCGTTGACATGATGGTGGCCACATGGTGACTGCTGCCACGTCTGTGTCGTCATTGTCGGGAGCATTGTTGTTGTCATTGACATAGCAGTCACCATGTCACCATGCCATCCTTGGCATTGTCTTGTCGTCGTCAACATGGTGGTGACCGTGTGGTGACCACTGCCACTGCCATGTCATTCTCTTCAGGGACATTGTCATTGATATAGTGGTGGTGGTGGTGGTGTGACAGCTGCTGCTGCTGTGTTGTTGTCATTCAATATGTTGTGATGGTGGTGGTCACATGGGCACTATGCTGTCCTTGTCTGGGGGGTGTCATCTCATCGTCAACACTATCTCCACCATGTCATCCTTGTCAGGGGGCATCATCCCCCATCAGTGTTGTCATCAACATGGTGCTGGTCATCTGTGTCATCATTGTTGATATGGTTGTTGTTATGATAGGCCCTGGATAGGGACTAGCATAGTCTTGAGGGACCTGAGGACCAAGCAAGGACAAGGGGGCGAGGGACCTCAAGGGCGTTGAGGTGACAAGGGACAAAGTGGTGTTGCGCAACGATGGCGGTTGAAGCAACACAGAGGTCAATCAGAAGATGACCTAAGACTTAGAGAGCAGGACCTTAGCATGGCTAAGGGGCAAGGCAAGGGGGGCGCTTGGATTCAGGTGGATGTACAAGAAAGACAAGCGTGAGAAGTAAAAGTACAGGGATAGCGGGTTTATATACCAAGAGGAAGGGAGATGATATAAGCGGAAAAAGGAAGGTCATGGAACGTGATGGAACGTTCATGACAAAGCGTCTATGTTCCGAGATAAGTAGAGCGAATGGGAATAGGCCAGTTAGCGTGCAAATGGCTATTGGAGGATAAGGGAAACGGGTATGGGAGTAACCGGCCGAAAAGGAATGAGCGTCCAACGTGTTGCTGTGATGGGCTAAGTAGTACACGGAGACAAGCGTAACAAGGAAGAAAAGGGTGAATCGTAACAGTTGTGGTTGTAGTGTAGTGGCCACCATCACCATTGTGCCATCCCCATTGGCAAAAGGGTAAGGTCCTCATCATCACCATTGTGTGGTGGCATGCAGTGGCATTGCCCTTGTGCTTGTCATCTGGCACTCAACGAGTGGTTATGCTTGTTTGGTGGCCATCAATGGTGCGATGGTGGTAGTGGCAACATAGTTGTCACCATAGCTGCCATATCAGTGGAGTGGTCATTGTGGTGGCACACAATTGTGTTGCCCGTGTTGCCCTCATGCTCATCTGGTGGCAGATGAGGCCTGAGAGTGCTGTCATGTTTGTTGGAACATGAAGACATGTGAGGTAATGGCAGGGGACAAGCAGTCAGGTTTGAATGGAGTGGCTGAGGTGGGGAACAAGTGTTCAGGCTCGAAATGGTGAGGCAACAGCAGGGTATGAGCAGTCAGGCTTGAAATAGTGAGGTGGAGGCAGAGTCATTTGGGTGTGGGAAAAAAAGATGTTGTTGCAATGAGCATGACACAAAATGAAACTGATTATGTAATGCAACTCACACCAAAAATCACAAGTCCTGGCCCATTAGGGATGGTAAACTAATTAGGATTTACAATTAGTACTAGTATCTACATTATTACTATAGTCCCTGTTGGCACTGTGCACTGTCACACTGTGCCATCGAGCTGGTGTGTCATACTATAACTACCTGTGACATATGTGGGGCTGAGTGCCTGTCACATTACTCAGCTATAGTACTGTCACATTGTGCTGTTGAGCTGGTCTGCCATAATGTGACAGGATGTGGGACTGGGTGCCTTGTCATGTGGCTCAGCTATAGTGCTGTCAACTGCTGTAACCATCTGCCATTTTTGGTTGAATTCTGTAGTAATGCTGTCATATGCTGTAAAATCTTACAGCCTGAGCTAAAAAGTGCATTTTGCAGATGCATCATGCTGATGACATATCCTTCTAGAATGTTTCATATGAGTCCTCATGACTCATATTGTGGAGCAGAGGAGCTAGTGCTCCACTTATTTGAAATACGAGGCTATGCTTGTCAATTGGTGACGCAATAGGGCACCAATGGCATTTAGCTCTCATTTATTTAAACTCAGATGATACACAGATACAAACAAGTATACCCTTAGTATATAAGGAGCCCATGTATCATTTTCCTTTTCTAAAACCAAGCTTACATCTCCTTTACTCTCACTACTTGAAAAGACCATCTAAAGTTCTTGAATGCATCTCAGCCTTATCAGTGAGTATCTCTCCCTCACTGCTCCCTTGGCTGTTGTCTCTGCACCATTCAGAAAGTAGTGCTTCTGAAAGTGAGTGTGTAGTATTTGCCAATCATAAGTAGTGCACATCAGCAAAATCCTAATTATACCCCAGGCTGTCCAGAGTTACAGCATATTACAGTATTACTACAGATTACTACAGAATGTGACCAAAAATGGCATAGTAGATTACAGCAATTGACAGCATGACAGCTAAGAAATTTGACAGGACCCTGGCATCACATCATGTTACAGTTCATCACAGTGGGACATATCAGCTCAGCAGCACAGTGTGACAGCACTATAGCCAAGTGATGTGACAGGCATCTAGCCCCACAACATGTCACAGTTTGTCACAGTACAGCACACTGGCTCAATGGCACAGTGCAACAGCACACAGTGTCAACAGGAACTGTAGTAACTACATAGGTACAAGTAATAGTAATTCCTAATTAGCCTAACTGGCTGGGACTTATGATTTTTTGGGTGAGTTGTATTACACAATCATGTTCATTTTGTGTCATGCTTGTCATGACCAATGAATTCTTACCCCACCCCACACCACCTCCATTGCACCATTGCAAGCCTGACTGCTCATCTCTTACCCCAATAATGGCAATGACAACATGTCCTGTCCAGTCCCCCACTGCGTCAACAACAATGAGGATGATGATAGGGTGCCCCAGCCCCTCCCTCCACTGCACTGATGACAACAACAATGACATGTCCCATTCAGCCCCTGCCATGTTGACAATGAGAGCATGGTTATTACAAATGCATTACAATGGACTTACCATAGACACACTACAACACACTACAACAGACTCATTTCAACGGACTTAGCATACTTTTTCTTTCTTTTTCTCATATCATATTTCATCTTATCTAACCACCCACAAACATGTGATGCTTCACTTTCACCCTTGTCACAGTTGACCCTGATGCCTTATTTTTTATCTTCTATCCTTTGCCCAGACACAGCCCTTATCTCTTATCAATGACATGAGGCTGCGCCTTATCTTATGTGCTTCCATTTCTATGCCTCATACCTTTCTTCTATCATACATGCATTGCATGCATGTTATGCTTCTTTCCCCTATTCATGACACTTCACAATCCATCATGACTCATGATACATGCAGCATCCTCATGGTACACTTCTATGACTCATGATCCATGCATTGAACACATGTCACAACTTCCATTTGATGCATGCAGACGCTGCATGTCATCAATTATGCTTCTTATGTTTCAGATCCATGCACAGGATGCATGTCTATGCTTCTCATGATGACTCCTGACACATGTATTGACCACATGTTCCATGCTTCTAACATGCACAGGCAGCATGTTTACGCCACACATGCCTTGATCCACATGTCCAAGGCTATGACCTTCTATGACCTTCTATGACATTCCATTCCACACAGCCCCATGGCTGTTCTTCTCATGGTAATACATATGGACACTGCATGTTATAGATATATATGGATACGTATCAGTAGATTTGGTACAAACATGTACATACAGTAGAGTAGTATATAAAGGCCCAAGAGCTGACCAGAGGACCTCAGTTTGTCCTCTTGGTTCTCCCCCTTCAACCTTGGTAACTAGAGAACTCTGGTTCACACTCACCTGCCTCACTTCTTTTGAGCAACTTGTAGTGCTGATGTTATATCAGCATTAACACCTTTATTGGTTGTTGGGTTATCTCAATGGTGGTGTGGTGTTCTGGTGCCTCCTCTCACTGCATCAATGATGACGACAATGCAAGCTCCTACAGCACTGACAACAATGACAACAGTGTCCCAGCACCTCCCCTTGATGAAGAAAACATGCCCCATCCAGCCTCCACTGTGTCATTGTCAACAATGACAATGTGTCATGATGATGAGGCTACAGTGGCATGATGTCCCAGCCCCTCCCTCCACTATGCTGATGATAACCACAACATGTCCAGCCCTGCTTATACCGCTACCACCACCATGTTGATGACAACAATGATGAGGGTGATGAGACAATGCCCCCACTCTGCTGCCAATGAGGATGACATGGTGGCCACTTCACCACCACCACCATTTTCATGCCAACAATGGTGAGGAGTTGATGCCCCTACCCCCCAAGAATGACACGGTGGCAGCAGCCACCACATGGCCACCACCATGTTGACAAAAACAAGGATGACATGACAGTGGAAGTGGCTGCCACACCATCACTGTGTCAACAGTGACGACAATAAGCTGACATCCCTAATGAGGACAACATGGCAGCAACAGCTACCACACAGCCACCATCACCTTGTTAACAACAACAACGACAAGTTGATGCCCCCCCATGAGTGTTGCTGGCCAGTGTGTCCCATCAAGCCTGTCCCAATGACAAGGGCACAGTGACATGATGTCCAGGCCCCTTCCCACCACATCAACAATGGGCAATGCAGTGGCAGTGACCACACTACCACTGCCACCTCCTGATGACAATGTGTCCCCCAGCCCCCACTGCATTGATGAAAATAATGACAACATGCCCCAATAACAAGGGCACAGTGTGCAATGCCCAGCCCCTCCCTGCACTGTGTTGACAATAACAATGATAATGATGCGTCCTGTCTGGCCCTCACCATGTTGTTAACAAGGATGACAGGAGTGCAGTGATGGTGATGACAAACAACAGCAACACATGACCACTACCACTGCATCATCACTGGCATGACAGGAGCATGGGGAAGGTAACATGGCAATGATGATGTAAAGATCACAACACTGCAATTATCACAATGTCATCATGGTGCTTGTCTTCCTAGCTGATATGATAACCATGTATTTAATATTATTAGTAGACTAATGCATTGTTTTCTACTACAGGTCAAGTGTAACAAAAACCTATTGCATCTGCAAGTGACATGAAAACCCAAAACATAAGTAATGGTGAGCTTTTTTTTTCTCTGATTTGCATACAGATTGATATGTTGAAGCAGGCAGAATTGTCACAAATGCTGATAACAGTATACAGGTAATATATGAGAAAGGCAAGCATAGGCAGGCTATTGTACATCACCCACCAAAATATACAAAGTCAAATAATGCCAACCTATGACCAGTGAAATTGGCTATGAAAAAACCCAAGGTAAATAGATATTGGTAAAAGAAATGATGTTTCAAGAATGCTTATTTGAATATATAGTATACTGGATCCATATGTGAGAGGGCAGAAAAATCAGTGGATGCTTGATGTAATGCCAAAATTGTATTGGTCTCCTTTGAAGCTGGGCTGACCTTCACCAATCCTGATATACATCATCAGTCAGGCTGAAAATGGAAGATCTCTGCACCTCCTGATGCCAATTGCAACCTGACAGCAAAGCCAAAGTTGAAAAAAAACAATGAGACCAATATAGAGCCAGGAAGGGCTAAGAAAGTGAGAGTATAAATGTATTTACAGGACATATAACTAAGTACATTTCTGCTATCAACTAAGACATGTTTGAAACAAAGAAAAAAGAAAAAGATGTAGCAAAAGAAAAATATCTCCATTACTGCTTGTTTGTTCCATGATAAGTGTTCTCATCATTGTACAATTGTAGCACCACAATCCCACTAGAGGGCATCACCTCATCCTCTGCCAACATCAGAGCAGCACTAGTTGTTCTTTCATCTTCTAAACCTCCATCACCATCAGCACTGGCCATCTGCATTGGCTTACTTTGTTACAGTTGACCTGTTGTATGCTTCTGTTTACCTTTTTTCCTTCACCTACTCTGACCCAGACCCCTGCTGGGAACAGTATATCTTTGTCGTATCGCTGACTTGGCAGCTTTCTCTTCCCTATCTTCTGGTCCCACACCGTTCCTTCTACTCCTTCCGGATGGGACTCCAAGTAGCTTTCTCTCTCTCTTGTGAGTATCTCACAGACAGCTTCCCTTTCCGCCACTTCTCTCACAATGGTGTTGTTTCCCCATTTCCATTCTCACTTACTCATACATGTTGCATCATCCGCAGTCATTCCGTCCAATTCCACGGAATTCCTTCGCTTACATATGATAGAGTATATATACCATCGCTGCTTGTACATTAGTCCTTATTCTTGATCTACGCAATCTTAGTATTATATCTTGAACCACTCCCTGGACCTCTCTGAGTCTCTGTGCACTCTTGAGTCGCTCTGCATGTTCTAAGGCTCAATCCCTTACAAACCCCCTTCACTCCCTCAAACGTCGGCCACTCCCATTGTTATCACCTTCATGTTGAACCATGGCTACTCCCACTGTTCTGGATCCCCTTTGTAACACTACATGTAACACACTTGATGCCAACAGTGCTGTATTTGCTGATTCATTGCTGGGAATGTTGGTAGCAGCTAGTGTATTTGTATAGAAAAAGGATGGAGTAATGTCATTTGTATCTGATGCAAGCTGGGTCAATGCCAATTGCAGTAATTCAGCCATCTTTTCATGATGTACATTGGCAGGCCCCTGTGCATTGTTGACCAGACCAGCCTGAGACACAATGGCCAATTTGGAAATCTCTGATGTCTTTGATGTTGAAATTGCTGGTGCTGATTTTATTATCCCAGCCAATTCTTCATAAGGTGTGTTACAATCCACCACTTTTCCCCTTTGTCTTTCCATGGACACTGTTTTCTTTTCTTCTATGATGACTCATTTCCCCTCCATCAGCTGATTTACTCATCACTTACTTGTCATTGTTTCCCTCCACCCAGTAGCATTTCTCTCTCACTCTTAGTTACCTTTCTTTGATGATGTTCCACATTGTTCCTTTTCTATTTCAATGATAGCTTCCTTTTGTTATCCTTGATCCATGCACATTCTTCTTTCTCTTAAATACCAGTTGCACAAACATATAAACTCAAGCTAGTTCTACTTGGCAATATACCAAGAAATCTTCCTACTTTGAGTCTGTCTTATCATTTGCCTAGCCTCACTCTTCGACCTGGTCCTTTCACCCTTGTTCCTCAAACTCTCCTAGTCAGACCCATGTCTGTAGAACCACCCCATGTCCTGTCAAGCCCACACTTTGGTCAACATTGTCTCATAATCCAAGGCTACACTTGCCTCTATTCAAGTCAAGTGTAACAAGGTGCACTAATGGGGGCCTGTGTGATGCCAACAATGCCAATTGGAGATGCATTGGCTGATGGTGACATGACAAACCATGGTGGAGGTGATTGGGAAGAGACAACATGAATGGCAGCATTTGAAAAGGATGTGCAAAGCACATTAACATCCAGGGGAATGGAGCAGGGCAGTGGTCAGATATTGCTGAAGAAGGGGAGTGTACCTGTTCATTGTTGGTGTGTATTGAGAACCCAGATTGGAGGTGCATTGTAACATTTTGTGGAAGGATGTATTTGAAGGTCAGCAAAGAGAGGTCCTCTTGCTGATCAATTGCTTGAAGTGTTGTCAGGATGGATAATGTGGGGGGAGGATCTTTGGAGTATATCTTCATCAGTGTGGCATATCTACATGTATCAATGTGCTTGCCTGATGGGACATCATGGTCACCAAGACTACTTTCATCCTCCAGCTCATTGTGCCAAATTTTACTTTTGAATAGAAATGAGACCTATAATCCATCTGCACCAATGCCCATAATGCCACTTGGTCTTCCAATTGCTTCATCCACTTGTTGCTTTGCATCTTCTGAATGATGAATTCTTGGCAGATATTGATCAAGCATTTCATATTGGCATATGTTGGGGACAGGTTGGGTGGAATGTCATAAGGCAGGAGAGGAGCTATATTAGCAGCCAAGTTGGGTGTGAGGTGGGAAGGGGGGATTGCACCATTGGAATATAATATTTTTTTGATGTGCCAATGATTGGCACATGGACACCATTGAAAACTACAAGTATTAGTATAGATATAATGAAAACATACCTGCATACTGGCCCTGCTGGCCAGAAATTCTTATTGTTAGAGGCTAAGATTGGATACCACCAGATGCTGCCAGCATTACTCATTGAGCAGTTATATACTGCTTCTTTGATGGCAGTGATGCAGGCAGCTGATTGACATTATGTTCAGATGCTAAGGCCTGTGATTGAGATATCCTTGATAGAGATGTCAATATTGTGGACAACAGCCAAGTGCTAGTGGTGGGGGTGGATGGTCTTGATGTTGATGGAACTCTCCACTGAGAGATGGACTGACCATGTTTTCATGTCAGCCTTCCAAGCTTGCTGCAATGGGAATACTTCACCTTCAACCTGTGACATCATATGCAGGCAACTTTTGCAATGGCACAATGCTCACAAGATTGAGTGGATTCTGAGGGCATCAGTATGTCCTTTTCATCTGCCTCCTGCCAACCCCATGCAACCAACTGGCCTCTACTTGCTGAATGTGCTGGACACTTCCTAGATGCAGCCCATCTCATTGTTCAGCCTTTTGATGGCTCCTGTGTTTCTTCAGCTTTATTGATAGTCATATCAACCACCTTCATTTTCCCCTTCTCCTTCTGTTTCTTCATGGAAGCAGGAGGCACCTGCAGTATGTCATCCTTGTTGGCATTGTTAGTGCATTGTTTTTACTTTACTTTTTCTTTTCAATGCTGATTTTAGGAGATCCACTTTCAATCCTGATGGTTTTTGTTACACTTGGCCCAGATGGGAGTAAGTGTAGACCTAGGGGACAAGGGAAGATGTCAACTAGAGGTATAGGCCTAACTAGGATGCAGGATAAACCCAGAGATATAGGTGTGACTAGGAGGTAAGGGTAATTGAATCAAGGGAGATATGAAAGTGCATTAGAGAGGTGAGGCTAGCCAAATACCAAATAGGTTGGAAGTTGTGAGACTAAGTGGATTGCCAGGTGAATCTAGGTAGAACTAGCTTAATGTACATCTGTATGTGTGACAAATATTTAAATAGAAATGAAAGGTATGCAAATCAAGGATATAAAAGAAATCTATCATTGAGATAGGAAGAGAATGTTGTGGGATGATGTCAAAGAAGTATGACTAAGAAAGTGAGAGAAATGCTAGTGGTGGGGGAAAAGGCAATGATGAACAAGTGGTGACTAATCAGCTGATGGGAAGAGAGTGAGTCATCATAGAAAAAGAAACAGTGTTTGAGAGAAAAGGAAAAGAAAAGGGGTGTATCATAACAGTTTTGCAGCTGTTTCCTTTGCTGGTGGAGCTCTTGAAATGTTTGTTGTCATTGTTGTCATCTTCTCCATTGTTTCTGGGTCATAAACAGACCGAACAAAAGAGCTGGTGATAGAAGAGGGTGGCTAATCTTCAACAAGTTTGGGAGAGATGGTGGTGTGTTCATCTGATGGGCCTGCAATGGGAGAGTTTTGCATTAGGGTCAGTGCTGTTTTTAAAGGTGAGGTAGTTAAAATACCAGTATTGTCAGAGCCAGTAAAGTATTAAATCCAGTCATGGTTAGAATCACCACTAAGGTCTCCAGCAAGAATACTATTTTATTGGGACCATCTTGTGCCCTACTGTGCCATCACAGCCAGTTTGATATTAAGCGATATGACAAAGTCAGGTAGGGTGATGTTGCTGCTAATTATGGAGTGCACAACATCTTGTGGAGCATATTACAATGACAGGTTTAGTCCAAAAAAATATAGGATATGCACCAGTTGATCCTTTAGTAAAGGAATCATCTTATCCCAACTCTCTAACTTGTTTCCAGTTGGATTGACAACTTTTTCTTTGCAAATCACAATGATTGCTTTGCTGGTGTCATCAATGGTCACCTGGGTGAAGGATTGGAATTTGGTAGACATGGTGTTTAGATGGTGTGAGATGTTTGATTGGTTTGTTGGTGTTGTGATGGTGGTAAGAGAAAAAGAAGTAAAGAACTGGTTATTTGACTACATGCTTTGTTTGCTCAGGCCCATGATCAGTGGCTTTTCATTATTGTGTCACAAAATTTCCCAGTATCCACTTGTATAGCCAATACCTTCATTTATCAACTTACTTCTCATCTTTTACACAACCAAATTCAACATGGGTAGACATGTACAATTTGTACTCTGTGATGAGGTTTCCAACCATGTTGTATTACTCAACATTTGAATGAGTCCAATTGGTTTAATTTAAATATTGATTCTGGAAATGATTTACCAATAACCTAAGCTTCCAGACAAAAAAGCCAGAGAAAAAACACACTAAAACTGATATTCCAAAGATATGCTTCATCTTAGGTGTCAAATAAAATGTTAACTTGCAATTTAGCAATGTTTCTGATACATCAGCCCTTTAGCATTATGCCCCCATAGGAATGGGTCTTGGTCAAGTAGAAATGCTGCTCAACATTAAAGTGCAGAAAGAACAGATAGGATAAGTAGTGTATTTTGATATTATTATATATTGGTGGTAAAAAATATACAAGAGTAGCAAGCTGGCAAGGAAGAAGCAGCCATAAAGCAATATAGGGCTCATCCAGATTGAAATGAACAATGCTGAGCTTAATACCATTGCCAGCACACAGTTAGTTAGAATGGAGGATGACATTATCATGGAGGACAACACTGAAATCATCAAGAAACCCCCAGCATCTGATGAAAGTGCCAATCATCAGGCCTCCATTGGTGAAAGTAATGATGACAAGGAATTCTTGATGGTTAATGTTGCCAAATGTTCTAATAGCTCCATGAAAGATGAGGAAAGGTATGTCACATAGTTGCCTAAGATGCCTCTTAAACTTTAAAAAGGCTTTCACCTGAAAATATATCCTGGAAAGCCAAAATGGCTAATCCAGTAGCACATACAGTAAGACACACATAGCACAGCTTTAGCATTGGATGAATCAGCATGGTAAACAATTTTATTTTCTCATTCGTGTTTGTAACAATTGGTGTGCATTTTCAGAGAGTGGGAACCCAACCTGGTTGAAGATTGCATTCAAAAATCATAGCATATCAATGGAAGATTGCAATATGCTATATAAGTTGTGTGCTTCTAGTGTAATGCTGATGGGCTGCATGTTGATTGCTAAATAGTGCTCTGGGAAGCATCAGCATATTTACATTCCATCAAAGCACCATTTTCAGGTTATTGGGGAGTATATTGTCATCATTCCAAAACTGACATTCAGATGGCAAAAGACAGGGCCACCAAAACATTATGCATGTGTGTGCTGAGAAGGGCTCAACTGTTAAGTACTGAATTGACATTGCTGGAACCTCTTGATAAAGTAAATAGTCAAATATTCCATGTATAATGTGGAACAATTTTGGGAATGTTTGGGACACTCATACTGGTTCCATCCAATTCCATTACTGACAACCAAATTTGGAAAAACTAAATACTGCTGACAACTATGCTTAGCCCATTTGATTCCTTTGCTGACAGTTATGCTGGGCCCATCCAATTACTTTGCTGACACCTATGCTTAGCCCACTCAATCTCCTTGCCAATGGTTATCCTGGGCCCACCCAAGTCTCTCACTGACAGTCATGCTGGGCCCACCTGATTCCTTCACCAAAAGACTTACTGGACCCATTTGATTTCCTCACTGATGGCCATATAAGGCCCACATGATTCCTTCACCAACACATATACTCAGCCCACTCAATTCCCTCACCAACAATCACATTGGGCCCACTCAATATTCTTGCTGACAGTCACACTGGGCCCATCCAATTCCTATGCTGAAAGACTTACTGTACCCACTCAATTCCTTCACTAACAATCTCACTCAGCCCACCCAAGTTCATTACCAGCCATCTCACACAGCATTCCTTAGGCCCAGTTGATTTGTTCAGCTTTCTTATTAACTTTTTTTACAGGCCCATTCACTACTTTCAGCATTTGGTTTATTGTCACCACTATGGGCCCAGCAAACAAGATTGGCACAGCTCCACTATCCCTGCATTGGGCCCACATCATATTTAGCAGCCCATCCCAACATTTCTAGTAATGGGCCTACCCATATCCTTTGCACTCTCTCCTTACTCCAGCCCATTCATATTCTTTATCACCCAGAACTGCTGGGCCTACCATGGGGTTGGCTAATCACATTAGTCTTTTTTCAGGCAGGCTTGTTGAAAACATCGGCCAAATTTCACCACAGTATGTGGTGTGCAATTCTATATACATAGTGGTTTGAATTGGACACCAGGATGTGAAGTTGCACTTTGTTAAACTCAGGTCCTTCTAGGCAGAGAGTCCAGAGTGTCAAAGTGTTGGAGGTACTGAGTGGATATGGAGTGGGTCAGAAAGGGGCAAGAATTCTTGGTGCAGGACATATGTGTCATGCCCTTGTACTTGCAGTGTTATGCTTGACCTGGGTAGAGGTGAGTGTAGTCTTGGACTAACGAGATGATGTTGTCAGAAGCATAAGCTTAATTGGACATGGAGAGGTCTAGAGGTGTAAGCCTGACTAGGGTTGAGGTAGAAGGAGTTGGCTTAAGGGAACTGGGGATCAAAGAGGATGGCTAGGTGAATGTCAAGACAAACTTAAAGTAGGTGATCAGCTTGGTGTATTGCAAAGAAAAAATAGCTTAAGGTGTACATGTGTGTGTGACCAGTATTTAAAGGGAAAGGGAAAGCACATGGACCAAGTATGCAAAAGGAAACTATAGTCAAAATAGGAAACAAACATTGTGGAACAATATCAAAGGAATATGACTAAGTGTAAGGGAAAAGTGCTATAGGATGTGGGGAAAATGATGACTAAGAAATGATGAATAAGGTCAGCCAATGTGTGGAAAGTGAGTCATTGTAGAAAAAAGAGAATAGTATCTGTTGGAATACAAAGGGAAAAAGGGGCAAATCATAACATGCAATCCTTGAAGGTCAAAGATCAGAGAGGAGAGTCAAGAGACTCAAGTGTAGGGAGAATAGGAGGAAGTTAAATTGATATTCAAACTGAGGCAACTACAGCAAATATTATATAGTTTATATATGTTTGGAGTTGCACCAGATTCATAAGCCAGAACAAAGAGTTATTGGAGTATTACAAATATTGGTAAGACAAAACTAAGGACTTAGTAAAACAGGAATGTGAATACTAGAGTACCAGAGCTGTGTGAAACACAGGTCTATCAGAAGGGAACAAGAAAAAAAACTAATACAAATAGAGTAAGCAAGAACAAGGATATACAAAAAGGTAACAGAAATGATCTGAGGGTCAGGTGACCTGAGGATAGGAGAATAATGCCAGAGTTGGCATGAAGTTGAGGAGCAGAGACCAGAGTTAGACTTGTAAAAAAGTGGCATATGATAGTGTCCCCCTCTTAGGCCTGAACCCCTAAAGGCCTTGTGGATAATGTACATTTGGGAACAATGTGGACTAAACAAACTAAATAAAATAAGCAGTTGAATGTGGAATCTGAAAAAATACTTATATAAGTCCAATGCAGAGCAAACTTGCTCTTTACTTCTAACCATTGCCATTACTGTTATGGTTGTACTATTGCGCACCTCTGTTTTTCTCTTTTCCTTCACTTACTCCAATCCCAGCCCCTGCTGGGAACACTATCTATTTATTGTATCACTGACTTGGCAGTGTCTCTATCCTGCCTTCTGGCCTGACACCATTCCTTCAGATCCTACCAGACCAGGCCCCAAGCTTGCATCTTGATTATCTCATATGTTTCATGAATAGCCTATCTCCTCCGCCATTTCTCTCATGACAGTGTCATCTTCCTGTCCCTTTCCCACTTGACTCATACGTATTTGCCAATCTGCAGTAGTTCCATCCAGTTCCATCAGGTTCTACCACTTACATATGTTAGAGTACTTATACTGCCGCTGCATGTATTGTAGGACTCATTCTTGATCTTCACAATCTAGCATTGTTTCATGAACCACCCTCTGGATCTCTATTAGCCCCTGCACACTATTGAGTCACTCTGCATGTTTCAAGGCCTTCCCCTTGAGAACCCCCTTCGTCTACCTTTGACATGTCAACCATTCTGTCATTATTACCTTCAGATTGAACCTCGGCCACTTCCAACATTCCGGATCTTCTTGCAATGCTACATGTAACAATTACCATCACTGAAACAACTAGCCCACTAGGACCAATTGCTTACCAGAGCAAGTAGTAAGCCTTATAGATGAAGACACTAGTAGGACTAGGAAATCTCCAAGAGAACAAGACTAGGGAAAATTCTAGTGCTCACCCTTGGTCTTTATATACTCTTTCTATTATTTACATTCATGTACACTACATCTACAATATTCTGTGTTAGTGAACATGAGGAGTATGCATGCATCTAATAGAACTTTAAAAACTAGAATAAGCATTGGTATCTGTTGCATAGCCCCAGTATTTGTGAGTTGTGTTGATTGGTTATGACTTGTGCTTCATACTTGCCTTCCATATCAGAATGTATGAGTCAGCCATGAGGATTACCATGAGGCACCTACAGTATCTGTACCATGCTGTTGCCTTGAGGTTGCATAGATTTACACAGCCCTATACTGCCTGAATATAGCTGAGCACAGCCATCTTAGATCTATTCAGCACTGCTTTTGCACAGGCATTTGCCCAGCCTTGTACTGCCGTAACAATCACCATCAACCACAACATGTCCACTGCCACAACCACCCCATCCTTTGCCAACATTATGGAGTGGAATAATGCCTGGATTGCTAAGCACAAGAACAACAACAAGGAAATGGCTGATATCAAGTACATGAAGCAAAAGCATCAAGCAAAGGCAAGGAAAGAGGTGAAAGTGTGAAAGAAGGCAGCAGAGGAGGAGGCAAAAAGGGTGGTGGAGAAGATGGCATAGTGGATAATGGAGGTGGAGGTGCAGTATGTGGTAGAGGAGGGACAATAGAGGTTGGAGGAGATGAGGCAATAGGTGGCAGAGGTAGCAGTGGAGCTCACAATGAAGGCACAGGAGCAGGTGGAGGATGAGGTCATCAGGAAACAGATGAGTGTCTAGCCACCTGGTTCAAGCCAAGCTGACAATAAGTAGGCCCACAATATCATGGCACAACAACAGTATCACCGAGACAAAAGAAAGGTGATGGTAAGGAAACTGCTGGCAAAGTGCCAGAGGTGTGAGGCACATGAACTTGAGTGTGAGGTTGGATTGGGCAAATCCTCAGCATGCATCACATGCAAGAAGGAAAAGGCATAGTGTGAGAGATTGGGAAAGGAGAAGGCAGAAAGGAAGAGAATGAGGGGACTGGAGAACAATAGAGAACAGAGGAAGAAGAAGAAGAAGAAGGGTACAGAGGAGGAAATGTCAAAGGTGGGTCCAAGCAGTGGAGGGGACAAGATTGTGGAGGGGCTGTATGTGATTGCATGGTCAGTTGATGCACTCTGGTGTATGATCAAGGTCCAACACAACTGGATGGTGGCATAGATGAATGCCTTCAAGTGATTCATAGAAATAGTGGAGAAGCACTGGGATTCAATGGAGAGCAGTGAGGAGGAGGAGGTCAGAGCAGAGCTGAAGGAGCTTAGCAACTTCAGAATGGAGCCAGCAAAGTTAGGAGGAAAGAAAAAGAAAAGTAGTACTATAGATGGTATTTCTTTTTCTTAATCAATTATTTTTGGCATGAAACATGAAGTGAAAACAGAATGAATCCAAGTGGAGTGCAGACCAGGCTTGTTTGGATAGTGGGAATGATAGTCCCAGACAAGGTTGGCTGTGTGTTCAAGTTCCATGGCTAATAGCCAGGAAGTCTCATTATTAGTGCCTTTATATTTGGACCAGCAGACTAGATATAGAAGCTTGCAGTTGCATCTTTATCAATTGATCTTCAAGTCAAGGACCTCTGCTATCACATATTCCAATTTGCCCTCAACCTCAACTGGAGGTGGTGGAGGTTGAGTCCAGTTTGGAATGGTATTTGGAACAACAGATTCAAGTTGGGAGACATGGAACATGAGGTGTATGGATTTCATGGAATTGGGAAGACAAAGTACATGCTAGCTTTGGCAATAATTGGATAAGGGCTGAGGTTCTTCTTTGACAACTTCTTGAATGGGTGAGTCAATCAAAAATACTTAGCTTTAATGAAGTCCTGGTTACCAACTTGAATGTCTGGTGCCAGAGATCATTTAGCATCAGCTGGGCCTTGATAGCAGACTTGCACAGTAGCAATCTCTTCATGGAGGTACTCTTGAAGGGAATCAAGGTCAGCAGTATACTTCTTAGCTCTCAAAGAGGTTAGGTCCTTCTCTGGATGAACAGTGATGTTCAGGTGGTAACTCTTGTTGGCAAAGAACAGAAAAACACCAGTAGTAGCATTTGAAGCATTGTTGTAGGCAAACTCCACTAGTGGCAGGAGTTTAGACCAGTTGTCCTGTTGGTAATTGCAATGCACATGCAAATACTGTTCCAGGGTCTGGTTCATATGCTTAGTTTGTCCATCACTTTGGAGGTGATATCCAGAGGTGAAGTGGAGTCTGATATCAGGGGCCTTTTCTAAAGAGTGGAAGAAATGGGAAACAAACTCAGTGCCTCAATCAAAGGTAACATGGGAGGGAACTCTGTGCTTGGAGAACACATGGAGGAAGAACAACTTTGCTAACTCCAGAAATATAATCTTATTGTCAGTTGGAATGAAAATATATTGCTTGGTGAGGTGGTTGATAATGATGAGGATGGTGGTGAAGCCAAAGGAGGTGGGAAGTTGTTTGATGAAGTCCATAAAGATGGAGTTCTAGGGATTTTTGAGGATTAGGGGCTGCTTTAGGAGTCCATAGGATTTATGTCTTGAAATCTTGGCATGAGAGCAGATTGTATAGAAGGAAACATACTTCTTGACAAAGGTTTGGATTTCAGGCCAGGTGTACTCTCTTTGAATCAGTTCCAATGTGTGGTTCTGACTGAAGTGACTGGATATTGGATGGTTGTACTTAAAGCAGAGTACATGTAGGTAAAGGTTGTCAGAGTCCAGAACATAGATGTGGTCACCAAGGCAAAGGAAGCCATTGGAATCAACAGACCAGTGAGAGTCTATGAAGAGCACTTTGGAGAGATGGATTGAGGCAAGAGGATTAAAGGAAGAGCAGAAAGAATGTTATTATGGAGTTTCTCCTAATCAAACATGGTACTGGCACAGAGTACTGGGGACTCAAGGTAGATAGCCTGGAGGAACAACATGACCTATTCCTGTGTGAAAATGGGATGGAAGTTGTGGAGATTAACATGAGCATAGTTCTTATCCCCCTCTTTTGGGCAAATATTCCATTATCTAGTCAATGTGTTGGACTTAGCTCCAAGACATTTGAGGTAGAAGCAGATGACCATATTGAATTGGGAGAAGAACTCTAACCACCAGGCCTGCTGGTGGGTGAGAAGTTTGGTCATAGTGAAATACTCGAGATTTTTATAATTTGTAATGGTATCTATTGGAGAAGCAGAGCCTTCTAGATAGTGACACCAAGTCCAGAAAGCCTCATGAATAGCTAAGAGCTCCTTGTTATGGGTGTCATAGTTGAGTTCAGTGAAGTGGAACATCCTTGAGTAATGGCTGACAGTGTGGATTTCCTCATTCAAGCAATGGATGGAAAGAATATCTAAAATAGTGTAATTGAAGGCATCAGTTTCTACAATAATGGGAGCATCTGGAATCCAATGGGTGAGGATAGGAGTAGAGGTAGATGCCTTTTTGAGGTTACAGAAAGTAATTCAACAGGCATTGAAGAAATGCCACAGAGTACCCTTGTGGATGAGGCAAGTAAGCAGAATGACAACATGGGAATAATTATAAATAAAACACCAGTAGAAATTTGTGAATCCAAGGAAGGACTGGATATCTCAAACCTTCTGAGGTTCCAGCCAATTCTTGATAGTTTTTGTTACAACTCACCTCTTTTCCCTCTATTTCTATTATGAACATGGTTTCCTTTTTCTCTATGATGACTCATTCTTTACATCAGCCAATCTTACTCATCACTCCCTAGTCATTGTTTTCTCCCATCCAGTAGCATTTCCTTCTCTTGTTTAGTCATATTTCTTTGACAATGTTCTATGATTGTTCTTTTCTTATTTCAACAATAGTTTCCTTTTACACCCTTGGTCCGTGTGCTTTTCCCTTTCACTTAAATACCAGTCACATGCACATGCATATTCCAACCTTTTTTATTTGCAATACACCAAGCTGATTGCTTATTTTGAGTTTGTCTCGTCATTTGCCTAGCCATCCTCCTCAACTTCTGACATCCTTAAAGCCAACCCTTTCTATCTTGACCCTAGTCAGGCTTACACCTCTAGACTCCTCCATGTCCAGTCAAGCTTATGCTTCTGATGATGTCATCACATTAGTCCAAGACTATGCTCACTCCTATCCAGGTCAAGCATAACAGCTTTGACTTTCTTGGTGGACATGGTCAGTCCAGCCAAAGATAGGATGTAGCTGAGGTACTTGGTGGTGTCCATATGAAACTCACATTTTTCAGATTTGGTATATAGTTCATGTTTGCAGAGTTGATGGAGGACCTTTTGGATATGCTTCTTATGGGCAGCCTTGTCCAAGGAGAAGATAAGTATGTTGTCAAGGTAGACTATTACTATATATAGACGTTGAGGAGATCAGTGAAGATAGTGTTGATGAATTGCTGGAATGCCACAGGAGTGTTCATAAATCTGAATGGCATCATGAGCCATTTATATGACCCATATTATGTTTAGAACAACATTTTCCATTCATCACCCTCAGCAATCCAGACAAGGTGGTAAGCATGCCAAAGGTTAATCTTGGTGTAAATACTGGCACAGCTTGGAGTGTCTAGAAGATTGGAGATGCAGGGAAATGGATAGTAGTTTTTCTTTGTGATTCTGTTGAGTCCACAGAAGTCAACACAAAGGTGGAGTGATCCATTATTCTTGCAAACAAACAGGACTGGAGCAGTGTGAGTCAAGAAGGAGGAACAGATGAAACCATTAGCAAGGTGTGCAGAATGACTCTAACTTGGAAGTGGAGAGTGAGTAAAGGGTATTTAAAGGAGGGGTAGCACCTTTCTTGAGGTTGATTTTCAAATCATGTTTATGGTGCAAAGGGAGCTGAGGCATCTTGGTCTTGCTGAACACATCTGTGAGGTTATGATACTCTGGGGAAATTCCAAAGAGGTATTCTTTCAGGGGAGATGGAGGAAGTGTAGAGGTTAGATTCCTTAGGTCAGAGCTGCATACTGAATTGGACAGAACCCTGAAGGTAGCAGGCCAGTGCAAAGGCAGAAGCACTGACAAGTGCAATCAATGGGGCTATACAGTTTTGGAAGCAAAGAGAAATAGGGGATGGGACAGGGTAGAAGTGGAGGATGAAGATGGAGGAGTAGATGATGTTGAAGGTGCCATAGGAGGTAAGTCCATAGGTGGTGGAAGTGAGCTCAGGGTCACAGGCATGGTCTGTTTGGATGTACAGAAAGAGATACTGCTGAAAATCCAGTTAATCAATGGATTGTGGCAGGCCAGCCAGTTGTGTCCTAGAACAAGGGAACAGGATCCATCTAGCAGAGTGACATAAAATATCATCAGAGTGATATTGCCAGACTCAAAGCAGATCAACAGGTTGATTACTTGAATAATAGTATGGTTGGTTGTTCTGTTGAAAAGGTAGAGTTGGAGCAAAGGGACAGAATAAGGAAAGAGTCCATGATTATTAATGAAAGAAGTATCTATAAAACAATTGGAGGAGCCTGAGTCTACAAGTGTGGAAAATAAAGAGATGTCATATAAGAAAATGGTGATGGAGGGCATAAGAAAGTGGGAGTCAGAAAGAGCAGATGCATTGAGATGAACCTCCTTAGGTGAGCAGGTGGAGTCAATGCAACCTCAATTCCATGCAGAGTCGTTGAGGTCATGGACTATTTTTTTGCCTTCATGCTGAAGGCCTCCAGTTTGGCTTCTAAAGAGACAGTCTGGATAGTACAAGTCTTGGATGCTTAGAAAGAGGATTTAGGGCAGTCCTTTGCCATGTGGCAGTCCTGACCACAGAACATACAAAGCTTGTTGTTGAAGTGGCACTTGCACTTCACCATGGTAAGTTTGCCATTCTTGCCCAACTTTAATGAAAAATCAGGCTTGGAGGTGAAGGTACTGGAGTTTTCAAGCCAGAGCTCTTGGGCTTGTCAGAGATGTGGATAGAGTCAAATGATAATGATGAGGATATGAAATCAGACTTGCTGCTCTTTGGCAGGTGGTTTCCAAAGTTGAAACCAGATGTCCTATTAGCCTAGTGTAGGGATCCAGGGCTCTTTATGTATGAAATTGTATGTTCTCCCAACTCCTAGGATCACTTACAGCTGTCCATCTCTGCTTTCTAATCATTTGGTCCATCCTGCTGACCATCTGGCCCATTTAGAATGTTTGCATCTGTCCATCTATGTTCTTTATCCTCTGTTATGCACCTAGGGTTGCTGGTGAGTGCTTCCCTACTATCTTTTTCTTAGCTTCCATTATACCATGTTCATATTGCTACTCAAAATGGGCTTACTCCCTTTGCAACTATTATACTTCCTTTTATTCTTGATGTTTTGTTAGTTGCTATGGACTTCATTAGCATGTGATACTTACTTAGAGTCTCAGGTATGCCAAGACTATAAAAGAGTGTCTTATGCATTTTGAAATCATCTTCCATTCACCCCTTTATAACAATCCCAAGCCTTCCAGACCATTCTCTCTTGACCCAGCTTGTAGGCAAGAGATCCTATCAACATCATTGACTTTGCATACAACTATCTACCCTAGTACTGGCTGGACCCCCTGTTGAAGAGTCCTACACTAGCCTTTAAAGCTTGAGGAGTGTACAGGTGGCAGGTGCAAGCCCATCCAATTGGAGAATGACTCCTAAATACCATTTTTCTACTTTTGTTCTCTTCTGCTATCTTTGGGACAAACCTTTCATACCCTTCCTCTTTAACCCTTGCTATTGACCAGGTTGGACTACCCTTCTTATCCACCTGTAGGACCTAGGTGTTTTCTACACTGGTTGACTTCTTCCTTGTGCTTCCAGTAGCAATGGTCAATCTGCTATGTAAGAGTGCTGAGGTTGTAAAGATTCCCAGGCTTCCCATAATACATAAGACAGCTCATCCTTGATATGGTCAGGTAGTCTATTATAGAAGCTATGTTGGAGTACATGAAATGACTAGCCCCTAAGGATTGATCGCTTACCAGAGCAAGTAGTAAGCCTAGTTATCAAGAGTAGAATTGTGCTAGTAAGGACTAGGAAACTCCAAGAGAACAAGACTGGGGAAAATCCCTAGTGCTCACCCTTGGCCTTTATATACTATTCTATTGTTTATATTCATGTACGCTACATCTATGATATCCTGTGTCAAGGAACATAAGGAGTATGCATGCATTTAATAGAACTGCTAGAACTAGGGTGTGCACTGGTATCTGTTGCATAGCCCCAGTATTTCTAAGTCGTGTTAACTAGTTCTGACTTGTGCTTTGTACTCACCTTCTATATCGGGAAAGATGAGTCAGCCATGAGGATTACCATGAGGCACTTATTTATGATATGCAGCGGCCTTGAGGTTGGTAAGGTTTGCACTGCCATGCACTGCTCAGGTACAGCCAAATACTGCCATAGGGGCTGGAAGAGCACTGCTTTAGCACAGATATTTGCACAGCTTTGCTCTGCTGTGCGTTGTCTCAATGACTTGTGCTGACTATAGTTGGCTAAGTCCAAATTGGGATTTAGACACTGGGATAAGTGTAGATATTGCATAGTTAATGCAATATAGTGTGTAAAAGCTGGAAAATGAGTGAAAAATAGGGGTAAAATACAGTAGGGCAGTCATAACAGTACATTGGGACCCCATTCCCAAATTTGGCTTACCAATCAGTTTTGTTGAGCATGTGCAGAGTTCAAATGAAGTGTCCTCAGACAATGGTGGGGGGTAGAGATTAGGATTGTCTATATCACCTCTAGTACTACTGCTCGTCTTATATATGACTAGTACTCTATTAGCTTTGATAATCTATACTTCCTCCTAATGCTGACTGATTAGGGGTGCTTCAGCTTCATTTAGGCCGAGCATTGCTTGTCTGTGTTTGTGCTAATAGATTATTACACTAATGTATTCCAACAAGTTTCAATGGACTATATAATTAGATATCCACTATGTGTCCTTCATGAAAAGGTGCTCAAGTTGAGCCTTCATGTCTGCAACAGGATCATGTGGTCCAAAGTTCAATTGAAGCTTGAAGAGGAATGCCTCACAACTGTTCATCCAAAGAGGATGGAGTTGCAAAGAGGTTGCTTTAAGCAGGTCTGGTTCCAAATATTCAAGAGCCACATCCTTCAAGTAGAATTGGGTAAATGTGATTTTGGCATGTTTGTCATGGAAGGCCTTGGAATTTTCCTGGAAGTTCAGCTCATACTGAACTATGAACAGGCAGAATTTCTTGAGGTCCAAACCATTGAATGGATCTGGCTCCTAGACCTTGGTCTTGTTTATCCAGCGATGCATTGGACGCTCATTCCCTTCGGCCGGTTACACTGATACCCAATTCCCCTATCTCCCAATACCCATTTACACACTAACTGGCCTACTTCCATTCGCTCATGCTTATTGTTTATCATAGATGCTTTGTCATGAATGATCTACAACATTCCATGACCTTCCTTTCCCGCTTATGTCATCTTCCCTTCCCTTCAGTATATAAACCACTCTCTCTGTACTATAGCTTCTCACGCTTGTCTTTCCTAAACTACCACCTGGAATCCAAGCCCCTTTGCCTCGTTCCTTAGCCGTGCTAAGGCCTTGCCCCCTCTTAGTCTTAAGCCTACTATCGAGTGGCTTCTGTGTTGTTTCGACCATCATCATTGTGTAACACCCCTTTGCCCTTGAATGCCTCAGCACCCTTGAGGTCCCTTCATCTCCCTGCATATTGCAACAGATGTACGTTGCTAGGAAATCCCTAGGACACCTTGTCCCCTTCGCCCCCTCACTCCAGGACTTTTAGGACTATGCTAACCCCTCCTCGGGTCTATTGTAACACATTGTTGTTGATGCAGTGGGGGCTGGGTGGGATGTGTGTTCTTCATCATTGTTGGTGGTGGTGGCACTGTGGGGGCTCTGGTTGTTATTGTCATCAATGCAATGAGGGGAGGCGCTAGGAGACCATGTCACCATGCCCTTGTTGTCAGGACATGGTATCGTCATCAACACAGTGGGGGCTATATGGGATGCATCATCATCATCATCATCATCAGT